>JAMKQA010026231.1:0-34950 GCA_024699735.1 Posidonia australis
CACCCTCTGCACAATGAAAAAATAGTAACTGAGAATCGTGGGGAAAAACAAATTATTTGAAACTACCAGTTTTGTGTACATTAACGAAGTTCCATTAAATAAAAAACAGAGAGATAAAAACTTTGGCTAGAAAAAATATTACAAATCATTTTCCCATATTTAAGGCATTCATTGATGGAGGATGCATCATAAATGAATGTGCAAGGAAGAATTATCACGAAATAATACCTGAATGACCCGGCAACCATATGGATGAGTAGACAAAGCCACAACTTGTCCATAAAAGGTTGTTATGATGAACTGGATTTTTTCTTGAGGCACACATTCAATGCATTTTTGTATCACATGGTTACCATTCTGATCACGAACGCATTTGATGACTGAACCATCAAGCTCAGAGACCATATGTGTCTGCTCATCTTCATCAACTACCTCTAAAGCCTGAGTAAAAAAATGCATAGGTAGACACAACCAATGACTATTAAAATTGTTGATGGTACTAGAACAGAAATATGGATAGAATATCTGAATGCCTAACAGATGTTTACTCAATGTGAATACAATAAACAAAAACTGTCATAGTGTCATTTTTTTGGGAACAGATTGATATTTAGAAAGCAAATAAATGAGTGCACAAAATTACAGGCACAAGAAGAAAAGAGAAAAATGCCAGTATCCATCTCTAAGTTTTATGTCATTTGCTCCAGGAGAGTGATAATTCCATAAAACAGTTCATATTATGTTTGATTGAAAACCACAAATTTCACACATAATTCTTGTTTGTTCTTGTGCTGCTGTAACTCCTGTTTAACCTCCTTACAAAGCTAGGATTACTGTTATATTATATTCTGGTTCAATAAATGACAGCAATCTTCTGAAAACAAATTCAACGAGGAGCATTTTAGCATGGGAATGATGATTCAAGTATCTTTAGCACATAAAACTGTGTTCTCTTAGTGCCATCATGTAGGGGACTACCTAGAATAACAAATTATGAAACCATTAAGTCCATAAAGGATATGCAAATTCTAAAATATGT
This sequence comes from Posidonia australis, assembly GCA_024699735.1. Classification (NCBI taxonomy): domain Eukaryota; kingdom Viridiplantae; phylum Streptophyta; class Magnoliopsida; order Alismatales; family Posidoniaceae; genus Posidonia; species Posidonia australis. The sequence continues at coordinate 1,040 of JAMKQA010026231.1, forward strand.
TCCCATGCAGTCAAAAGTTTCCATCTTACCTATAATTAAAGGCTATTTAGTAAAAGAGGAAATGGAGCTGTATGAGTCCATATGACTGTGTGCACATTATTTTTCTGATTTTTATTCTCTTTATAAAACCCTATGGATTTGATTATTATGCTTAAAACCAGATCCACTTAATATTTTCATTGCAATCCGATGATCATCAAAGTTTTGGTAAATTTTAGTAAATTTCAGCCATAAAAATTGAATGAATTATTCCATGGCAAAATAAAGTCCAAACAATTAAGAAACTACAGGGGGGATTTTAGCAGTGAAATTAGAGTATGTTGTGGTACACAAGTGGATTACAGGATGACATTTTCCCATTTTTTTTAAAATAAAATAAAAATACAAAAACTGTGTAATTATATACATCCAAGATGGCCATTTGTTCACATACAGCCCATTTTGCTGATTTGATACTAATATAATTGACTGTTGCATTAACTGAAGCCAAACAACTACATGATTAGAAGATGGTACAAGTGGGACATATTATACACAAACAAAGGTAAACAGAATTGAACAAACAAATTCAAATTTTGGTGCGAGAAATGCAGCCTAACAAGCAGAATACCAAATGGAAGAAAATTTACAAAACAGTCTGAGATTCATCAACAAAAGTGAAAATGAAGTAACGTACAAACAAAATTTATTCTTTTGTGTGTACCTTCTGAATAACTCTGCAACCATACATCTGAAGACTGAGAGCTAAAACATGACCTTTAAGTTGGTTGGCCAGCTGCGTTCTCTGACTTTTTGTTCCATACTCAAAAAACTGCAATTCATTTGCCGCTACACGTCAGGATTTGGCATTGCGTATGGAATCTGATGCATAGGCATCCAAATAAATAAAAAGATCTACCTTTTGTATGACATAATTACCAAATACGTCAGTCATCAATGCACGGGCATGAGGAAGAATCTCAGGAAATATCTTATTTTTCTCTTCTACAGAAGCAGTCTCCAGTTTCTGTTGAATAAAACGACTCCCATACTGGTCCGCACTGAATGCAGTGAGTAAAGTTAAAGTGTTTTCATATTATACAAGTGAAAAAGACATGCTACAGTAAGTTATCTACAATACCTGAATTCAGACACATGCCCCACAATTTCTGAAAGTTCAAAACTTCTAGTCTTGCTGTTTTTGAATTCTTCCAGAAAAGAAGATCCAAAACGAGTTTCTTTACTGCCATTTTCAGCTGTCCAAGGTCCTAATGATCCACTTGTTGGATTTTTCATCAATGATGGGAAGCGGGAGAGCCGCTCACTGAACCATAGAGGGTTTCCCGGACAAGGAGAAGAAAGAATATTAGAAGATAGTGAATTTGTTGGATATGGCAAGCCAAGACCATAAGCAGCATTGCCACAGTGTCCATGATCCAGACCAGTGGATTTTCCTAGAAAAGGTGTGCCATATTGCAGCTTCTGTTGTGCAACTAATGCCCCAATATATGCTTTTTGATAGGACATATCCAAAGGTGAAACATCTGTATAGTTCCTACCTAAAGCACGATCGTTCATATTTAAAGCAGGCTGAGCTGCCAAATCAGTTCTTTGCAGATACCGTGCATACAGTGGATCCACAGATGGGACCTGGAAACCCTGTCCCACTTGGTTTCCCCTCCTCTCAAGATATTGTCCATCTGTACCACCTTCCAAGGAAGCAACTGATGTAAAAAAGACAAATAATAAAAAACATGATTACAGAATTAAAACTGAGCCAGCAATTAATACAAATGCGTCAAATGCAACACTACACATAAAAATGAAAAGTGATAAGGAACCACCTGTATGTAGCTGATTATTTGTCATGTCTGCATATTTCTGATTTACAAAGTTCTCAGTGTTAATTCCAACATATCCCATATCTGGCAGTTCTGTGTTGTTATAGACACTATTAGAATCTTCATACCCAGTGGGACCAGAAGAAAACACTTTTGTAAATGTATTGCTAGAAGATGAACCTTTTGACAGGTAGCCTTGCCCATTTGCAGATAACTTGGATAAATTATGGTCACTCAGAATTCCATTTTTCTTAGACAAATCTTTATATGCCATCATAGGAACAGCCAGATTACTCGGTGAGCCAGTTTGAGGACAATTTTTGACATTCTGCTGCAGATAGTGGTTTCTGTTATTGGGGATGTTGAACAAAAAATCAGACTGACCAGCAAACTCTTGATGAAGCTGACCCTCTCCATGATTTTCTCCACTGACCTTCCCCGTTTTTGTGAGATTCATACCAGATAAAGAGACTGCAATATCACCATGATTAGCCATGGATGTGGTTGAACCATTAGAAGGCAAGTTACTCCTTGCACCAATAGGAGGAAGGCAGGGGCTTGGAGACCTCCGGATCAATTGAGGGTCAGGTGTTGTGCTTCTCGGTAAAGATGGACCACCTGATGCAAGAGAATGGGAAGCTGAAGAACCAAGGCTTTGCATTCTGATAAGATGAGAGGTAGCTGCCAGAGAGTGTAAGTTATCTATAGATTCTGCATTCTGAGACTGCTTCATGTTGCCATCATGCATGGCCAGTGGATCAACAAAATTGCCGAAAGAATTCTGTCTTGTTGCATGTGAAAGATGAACAGGGAGTGCGGTGGGTTGACTAAGTTCTTCCTGCATCACACCAGCAGGATATTTGAGTTGGCAAGTGACACAATCATGTAACAATCACAACATCAGGCACATAATGAGAAGTGAACAAGCAAACTATAAAATAATGAATAATCAATATGCCACAGTAAAGATGGTGAAAAAATATAAACAAAATGCATTTCAAATCCAAAGATCAAACTACTAACTGAACTTCAGATTAACTAAAAGCATCAAGACTAAATATTGCAAAGATGAAAACATGGAGGAACAAACCTAAACTAAGTCATAATCTTATGAGATTAATTCTTGACACAATTAAACAGTTATCTAATAGAAGATGAAAACATGGAGGAACAAACCTAATTATGCAAGACTCCATTATGCAATTAGTAAAAAATCTTAGTATTTGATAAATGCCAAGTAGAAGGCAATGTAACCAGATTGGCAATGAATCAATGAATCTCTTTTGGGGACATTGTTGAGAGATGACTATTAAACACTTAAGAAGAAACAATTTTAATATGGAATTTAATTTCAACCCAGTACAGTACAATTGTTTTTCACCTCTATTCAACTACTCATATACTCTTGTGAAAATGATCCTTGACACAATTAAACATTTATCTACCAGAAAATGTAAACATGGAGGATCAACCCAATTTATGGAGAACTCTGATATGCAAATAGCCGAAAGCCCTAGTATTTGTTAAATGGCAAGGTAGAAGGCAATGCGATCAGATTGAAGATGAATTGATGAATAACTCTTTTATGGCATTGTTGAGAGATGAATTTGATATCATTGCTATGAGAAGATATTTGCAACAATTTCGAAATATACATAGGTTTTTATTCATATTTTCACAATTCATGCCACAAATAAATCATGGTTTCTCCCTCTTAACTGGAAGTCTATCGATATCAGAGAGTATTTTTACAAGTTATTATATGAGAAAACTGACCAGCTGATTTCCCATGGCTTATGAGTTATGACTGTTCTCTCTCCCATTGAAGTTACTTGGCTGCTGCAGTAGACCTAAACTAGGAATTGGCTGCTAGTCAAACCCTCTTGGTTTACTTTCAAAATGAATTCTCTTGTATATAAGCAGGATCAACCACACTTATTTTCAGGAAATGGTTGGCAATAGGTTGTAACTTTGCTAAATATACAAAGAATCCTCTAAGACCACCAATTGCTATAACACGTTTTTCGCATTTATGACTGAGATTATGTTGTCAAGGAAACAAATAATGGTACACAGGTGTAGTACCAAGTGGAAAAAGAATAATAAGAAATAGATTTCTAGTTATACCAAACATTCAAACAAACATGCACTGCATGCTTTTAAATTTTAATAGAAGTAAATCGGCAAACGCTAATCCTTCCATGCTTATAAAAGAGAAAATGCCTTCCTTTTGTAGGGATTCTTGCTAGGTTGATCTACGACAGCTGGACAGGAAGATGGGTAGACCAAGTCAGGTTTCTACTTAGGTAATGGTGATGAACCTAACTAGGGAAGTTAATTTGGGTTACGGTAAAAAAAAACAATGACAGCATCAAGTTCGTTCATGGTAGGTGCTTTTAATGAATAAACATAAAACTAGAGGTTGTTATTTGAATGTGTCCAAAGTACAGGCAATTAACTCCAATAACGCTAAATTATAACTTGTTCTATCAAATTTCTCCTTACAGATTATTACATGATATAAATGACATTTCCCTATGACCTATGCGCATGAATTGAAGGTAGCAAGCCATGAACTAAAGATGGGCTTACAAACAAGAAAATGATGCAACATATACTCAGTTTTGAGCACAAAGCTGGTCACCCTATTTCAAATTAAAAATAATTACATAACAGACAATCATATAACTGATTTATCATATTGAGTTTCATGTACTATATACCTGGGGCAAGATAAAGCCCGAGTTTTGGATGAGTGGAAGACACGTTAAACCCTTTTTTTGTGGTGGATTGTTAATTACTCACTATGCAATAGATGATTGTACAAACTACCCAATGTGCACTTGTACACCATCAGATCCTAGGCTATCCTAAGATTTTATTTTGGAAGTTGTTTCATTTTGGCCTACTTGTTTATGAAGGAATTCAACAACAGTGTGCTGTCTGAAAAGCATATCTTATTTTCTTCAGTTGTTTAAGGAATGGGGAAGAAAAGTAAATTATATAGATGTTGCAATATATAAATGATAAACCATTGTTTCAAAAGATAAAATATGATAGTTTTCAAGTAAAATATGTATGACCACTGTTGGTTGTCAATATTTGCAGTTGGTACGAGATATGGATGTTGACCAGACACCTAGTGTTGATTAAATATTAAAATGAATGTCAATTCTAGACATCCCTTCGAAGTGAAAAGTTGAACTAAAATGAATGTTGACACTTTAAGTGGCCTCGCTCATGGTACGACAATCTATTAAGAGCATCTCATTGATAAGGATTATCGTCCTGCAAAGATATGCATCTGGGTTAGTTTAAAAAAAGTAGCAGAGAGAAAGAGAGGAAATAAAACCATTTATCAGGTATTCAAGGATACATGTAATTTGACCCTGATATATGCTGATAATTAAATCTTTATTTTTGTTGGAAACATATGATAAGGTAGTTAAGATGCACAGAATACTCAAAACATTGAAAAACTGCTAGGAAGAGAAAGGGCAACACATTGTTAAATGACTTAAGTAATGGGCCCGTTTGCTCGGCCCGTCTGCTTAAAAAAAAAAAGGGAAGGGACGCACTGTTGACGCGTCTTCTTCCTCCCGACTGCGCGAGGGCTACCACTGCGCAGCTCCCGCAACTCCTGCAACCGCCAGCCAACGCGTCGTTTTGCCTGCTGAAGCTGAAAGGAATGGTCGCCGGTTACAGCCGCTCCTTCCTGCACCGTCCGTTTCTCCTCCGAAGGCGTTATTCCTCTCCCGCATCCAAAGGTCGCCCGTCCCTGCCCGTGCGTTTCACCCACGAAAGCTCTACGGTCTTCTGTTGTTGGAGAATCTGAGCTCAGCGGAATGCTCAAAAGCTCACACGTGGAGAGAGGAGGCTGAACGTCTCTGCTGAACGGACGACTGTTTCGTCCGTTTTTTGAGTTTCGACGAGTTACACAGGCTCGTAACTCTCCTGTGTTTAATCCATTGTTTTAATGATGATTATTCACCAAGCCTGGGTGGTTCTAGTATAAATAGGTGGCTTATTTCTTTGTGAAAAGGATAAGAGTGAAAAACAACATTCTGAAATTTGTGTTGTTGTTCTTCCACCACCTCCACCATCTGTATTCTTGAAATCTGAAATAGAAGTGCTAGATCAGCTGCTGCCCGTGGACGTAGCTCCGTATTGGAGTGAACCACGTAAATCTGGTGTCCTTGTTCTTCTTCTCTTCTTCTGTATGCTTATATTTATCACTATATTACTCTAACAGGGCAACACACTTAAAAAGGAAAATGAAACTAAAGAGTAAAGGACATACCATCCTCTCCACCTCAACTGAGTGGGAGATTGTTAGATAATGTTATATTAACAAGCAATTAGAGTACGAATATAGCAGCCTCTGACTTATAATTGCTTTTAGTTTTCCTCTGACAGAGATGAAGATTGTCTTCATGTTGCTAATTGACAGTTCATGTCCCATCCCTTCCTCGAAATAATTGAAAATTCATGTTGAGAGATTTCCACAATGTTAAAGTTGCTTCTTAGTTCTTCCCTCGTGGTCTATATTCTTTTAGAAGTTGACGAGAAGTTTTGTTCGTCATTCCACAGTAGGTTAACCTACCATCAAGTGGTCTTTCATGACTTAGAGGTTCTTCTCATCCAAGTCACTTGACTAGGAACTTAGACATTGATTCTTAGAAGGCTGATACCAAGTCAACTATTGGTTGTAATATTTTCCCAAATTAATTGTGAAACATTTTTTCAATGCATGAAAGTGAGAATTCTTTAGATGACTCATTGACTCTCCTTTGATGGGATACAGTGCACATATTTATGATTACAATGTCATGATTTTCTACAAACAAAGTGTCTACAATGATCACAGCAAGATAAAATAGCATTCCAAGCATTCTATCATACTAGCTCCCTCAAGCTCAAACTTTAAACAGATAGCAAACAGGCCTGCACTTCCTTATACACTCATTTCTCACACTAGCTCCCACAAATTCAAACAGAAAGCATACAGCCGTACACTTTATTACTCACAAATTGCTTAATTTTGCAATAGCCAATAGATGACATTGAAAAAAAAATGGGACAACTTATGGGCCATAATAAACACTGTTCATTGCTTGAGCTCCAGATGCCACCCCTAAATCCTGATGATGATGGTCTAATTCTAAATTCTAATTGCTAAACAATAAATTCCCAACCCAAAAGAAACAGGTGAGTATACGACCATACATGAATAACAAATTCCCTAAAAATATTTGATACATCATCATGAATGATCCACGGGGCATTTTCGGCAGGAACATTATAGTGTAATATCAATTGCCTAACCAGCATGCATATTTGAAAATAGGCTAAATAGCAGGCATATGACAGAAGTCAAGTACAATGAAAGCACTCATCAAATTTATAATCCTAGAAGCTATACAGGTATTCATAAATTAGCAACTTAGGGCTCAAAAAATGCCCCCAAGCATGTACCCTGCATAACTTATTTGCCAACCATCCCAGGATATAGAAATTGCATTATGTCAAGTAAAACAAGACCAGTTTCCACTACACTATTTTCCTGATAATAAGCTTACAAGGAATATATACCTGCTCTTAAGCACACAGAGTTCAGTGAAATAAACAGAACGGAATAGATTACAGTATTTCTGTAAATTTGTCAAGAACCAAATGTTGTCGATTCCTAAATCATCAAATAAATGATATAAGATTACCAACTACACCAACATACCAAAAGAAGTTGCAACAGAATGTTATACTTACACTTTCTAATTATACATATATGCAACAGTCAAAATGTGTATATTAAAGGACAAAAAATCACCTGAAGAACATCAACAAAGCTCTTCCTCCGTGCTCCCAATCCAATGCCTGTCAATTCTCGTTGAGCAAGATTCCTCTGTGTGCTGCCCATCATCCTCAATTCCCTCTCCCGATCACGTGCAGAAACCCCGGGCTGCAAAGCAAACAACGAATTGCTGCCCACGTCACCCTCACCCATCTCCTCCTTCCTCCAATCACCAATCCCACCACCAACTTGCGAACCCTTCGTTCCTGGCTGAAACCGCCGTGCCGCCCTCCAATCCTCCCTCGAGAGCAACGGCGGCGGAAGCCTCGGATTAAGATTTTCGTTGGAATAATAGTAAGTCAGATAAGCCGGATGCGACCTAATCTCCTCCTCACCCAACAAACCACCAGCTTCACCCGGCTCGGGCTTCCCGAGCAAGCTACCGACGGCAGTCAGCGACCCCTCTACCGTCGGCGGGGCGCTGCCGCTCCTCTGGATGTCGAATAACGCCCTCCCACCACCATTCCGCTGCTGCGACGGCGACGATGGCAAATCCCGGAGCAAGAAATCGAGGTCCTGCTCGAAGTGCTCGAGATTGTCGGTCCCCTCCTCGTCCTCCAAGCTCGACGGCGGCATGGCAGAACTCTCCGTTACCAACGCGGATTCACTGAACGAAGGTGGAAACCGCCGTCTGCGATCGGATTGAAAGATCTCGCCTTTATACGGCGGAATCGCCCATTGATGTGATTGCTATGGACGATGATGATTCATGGAATCATGGGCCCACAATATGGAAATAGATAGACGAGCATGGTTAAGGTGTATTAGATAGAACATGAGGAGAATGGTGGAGTGATGAGGAGGGAGAAAAAAAAATTGGTCTTAGATGACCGTTGATCTCCATTTTGCACACTGCATCGTCGTCCAACAAGGGTTAAGCTTTTACTCTTTGTCCTTCCTTCTTTTAATTATTTCTTGCTGAACAGGTTGCAAAATAAGATGTCTTGCTAGAAAAGTCAATTAGCGTTTTCCATAGTTGCCCGAATGAATGATAACTTACATGCAACTTGTCTGAATGTTGTGAAGATATGGTTGTGTAATATTTTATCTTAAATAAATTTTTTTTATAAATGTGTATATTGGTGCATTATTTTAAAGGATATAGAATCATATTATCTTATAACTCTAGAGATTAAAATATTTAAAAGGTTTTATCTTCGGATGTATAGATGTTTACTTTTATAGATTGGATACAACATTTGTGGGTTTGTCTGATTCTCCAAACAAACATAAAAAAGGAAGAGCACTTGATTTGGAGGTCTTATTCCTATAGTTAATGAAAGATTTTGGAAGTTAATTTCAACATCTCTTTCAAAGAGTTGTTATAACATAATATTCTTTGATTTAATATCAATATGTATTTTTTTTAAAAAGTTAGATTGTGTTTAGTTTCTAAACTTTAGGGGGGAAAAATAACATTATGGCATTAATAATCATGAAAATTTTAAAACATATTAACTTATTTATATCGAGTCTATAATCATTCATGAGTATTTCTAATAATAATCAATAGACTAGAGATATGGTAAATCATGTCACGTATTTTTAGAGAGCATGGTTCTCCAGTGGATATTGAGATTTCTAACCAAATGGAAGTTGAAAAGTACTGTAGAATGAACTAGACAAAAATGAAGATGATAGAAGCAAATGAAATGAAGGAAAGAGGGATTCAATTTTAAAAAATTAGATGAATTGATATCACTAGAGGACGTCAGCATTTCCTTCTGTGATAATATTTTACCAAAGTAGATGGGAAATCAATTAGAGGATTAATTAATGAATGATAATGTATTCATAGAAAGATATGTTAATAATATTGATGATATATTATAATTAATTATACAACTAATTTAAAGTGGAAAAAGATCATATTATAGCTTTTCAATCAACAACTTTTTAAATTCAAAACGCTTTTCAAAAAAAACACTTTTTAGCAAAAGTCAGACGTACTTCCGAAGAGAAACTACTAGTAATATCTAGTAGCTAAAATTGTATTTGTTAATGATTATATACAAACTGATTATAATAAAAAATTAAGTTTTTTTCAAAAAATTATCTTCTATGACTTTTCATTTTCAATGTTTTTAGTAAATTTTACACATGAGAATAAACTAACACTTTTAAATAAATTGATTTTTTTTATGTGTTTGATTTTAACTTTTTATCTATAAGTTATTATTTTTAATAAACTGTTGAAAATAATCGCTACCAAACGTTATGTATAATATCCATGAATCACCAAATTCTAACGGCACTTCTATGACTCTACTGTTGGTGAACTTGTTCTCAAAGGATCACATTGTTTGATAAGGAATGAATCAAATGATCAGGTGAGTCTAATACTTGAATAGGTAAAATTAAGTTTACCTTTCTGACTTTTAGATGCATCAACCGATTGTTAGAATCAAAGTCCATCTTTAAGGAGTAAAATCTGATTTTGCTAATCCAGCAGATTGAGTTTATTAAGTAATTCATATTTAGTAGTCTCCACAAATTCCATGCATCTAGTAGTTGAAAACTAAGACTCGTTATTTTTGTTTTTATAAAACCTTATGTAGGCCTAACAAAAAATGATCATATAAACCATAAAACTTCTCTCATGGAACTCATGGAAGGTTTTAAAAAAAAAGAGTCATTCAGAAATGCTTCACGGAACCTCAACGGCAAAAACAAACTGCTAGTGGTGGTGCATTTAACTTGTAACACTTGCTCATTACGGTAAAGTATGAATTAACCAGTAAACTAGTCATCTAATAGCTGACAGCATGGTTTAGCATACGTTAAAAATGGTTGAATTATAGCGCCTTCCTTAAAAAAACGGTTACCAAATGATTCATCAAACTTCGGATGACCATCCACCCGCTAGACGCCAGTGATAGGAAGAACGGATCATCACATCAGTTCACAAGCAAAAGATAAGGCGTTTCCAAATGATATCTATTTTTCTCAATGATGCACATTACATGTTTTTTAATTTTTTTGAACCAGATGCACATTACATGTTGAAGACTCAAGAAAAGTACATAATAACAATTATCCTGCATCTTTGGCTTATAATGGACAACTTCAGGCTCACAGTGATGTTGCCTGCAGGACAGTTATGTCACAGTCTAGAGAAACATTGTTGCCATGAAATAATGCAAGTTCCATTGATTCACTGCAAAAATGTAATTCCATTAACCCCATTATTCATTGAATTACAAGCGAGAGCACTCAGAGCATATACCAGAAAAGTTGTCTGCTTCATGATAAAAAAACATAGACATTGAGTGTTCCATCACCCTTCCTCCCAGTCAATTTCATCTTCATCTTCATCTGCAGATGCACCAGCTGGAACATTTAAATCATCTAGTTTGACAACTTCATTTGCACCACCTACAATATCATAAAGTGTCAATCACAATTTTCGGAAATAGCCACAGCAATATGAATAGCTTGAAAACAGCACGGTTAGATTTAAAAAACGAGAGCTTTAGCAGTCACCCAATTGCTGAAAAAGTGAGAAAAAGACTAGAGGATTATTAAAAAACAAAGACAAGACAAAATATTGTATATGAATGCTTTGATCTCATCAACGTCATGATACAAGGAAATGGGTTCTTGGATCTCATAGACATTATGATACAAGGACCCTACTGTCGTATAACATGATTTTAGTTTCTTCTACCATATCATAAAACTTGGCTGCAAAAAATTCATGAGAATGAATGACCATCAAGTTTCTCAGCATGCAGACTATAGGTGTTAGAAGGTATGGTAGAAGTAAATGTGGCATTGTGTATTCTGAATTCTGATAATATGATGATTAATTCAGAAAACTAAAGACTAACACTAAAATAGACATGTTTCTGGAAGGATGGATATCCAATTGCCACCTCATGAAAATAAATATAAAATGCCAATGTATGCATTTTGTAATGGTCTGGCAATTTAAAAAAAGATGATATAAAATTCTACCATGTCAAATTTCTAAATAGATGGGCTTTTTGTTAGCAATTGATTGCTTTTAATTCTTTTTGACTTGGTTGATTATGATTCCAGGGGATAGAATCAACAGCAATCGGAACTACTAATTCTGTGCCAAGTCTAGCCCAGCGTGCCATGTATCTTCCCATAAGACAAGACTAGAAAAAAGAGAGTATCTGACAACTAGAATAAAATATGTAAAAACATGGAAACATGGGCCAAATAATTCTCCCTTCAGCTGTCCTACGAATCTCAAGAGACATCCAACAAAATGTAATCATCATCCTCATCCTTTTCTATTTTAACATTTTTTGTTGCAGTAAATGGATCATTACATGGATCTTTGTGTTATTTATTTATTAAGTTACTTATAGGTTAAGAGATTATATATAAGAGATTGTAATCATTTAAATCCTTTAATATGATTGAGTAATACATGATTTTCTTTCCATCTTAATATGGTATTAAACCAAAGTTTTGAAAAAGAGAAAACCTTAGCCGTCAAACTGTTATGCTGCTGTCGACGACCACGATCGATGACGATGGATCCACAAAAAAGTCCGTATTATTGCCTTCTTTTCCAAAAAAATCTGTCATCATCACCTAGTCGCCATTGATATATCACTTGTGCACTGTCACTGCTACTTCCCTTACTGCAACACGCTCTCCAATCGCCAACAATCTTGAAAACTCCATCCAAGCGTTGATCTACCCTCTAGCCATCTCCAGCACTAGGTCTGGGCTATCCTACCACCATCGGGTCCGAAGCAAGGCACCAACATCATCAATGAGCCTTTCTATGCCTTCTTCCATTGTCAACAAGCCAGATCTAGCCTTCCTTATTGCCAAAAAGCCTTATTCAAGTCGCCGCCATGTCCATTGTTGCTACATTCGCAACCCTAATCCCTACCACCACCGCCAAGTTGTCTGAAACTACCTGAGAATCTAGATTCCGTAACTCTATCACCGTCACATGGGCTGCAGGAGCCAAGCAATCCACTGAAGTGTTGTTGCCACATGCTGTAGTGAAGTCGAATACCCCACTGCAGTCTACGATCGAAAAGGTAGAATAAAAGCGGTTCATGACTCTCGATATCGTCACTATTGCCGTCTGGATGGGAGAGTTGGTTTGTATAGAGGTGCAAGAACAAAGTGGTTCGTCACCGCCTTCTGTAAAAGAGGAGGAGGAGAAGATGGAACCGAGTGGTCCACGACGATCGAGGTTTGCCACCGTCGTCGCTTTCTGGATGGGATAGAATGGGTTGCATCAAGTACGAAAGGGCAAGTAGTTTGCAACTGTGGCCGGTAGAATGTGAGTTGTAGGACGTAATCTCAGAAGAAGTGAAAAAGGAGATTAGAGTTTAGTAGATATTTTTTAGGAAATTGTAAAATTTACTAATAAAACTTGAAAGTTTCTAGTTTGCAGAAATGTCCAAATCTTTTTTATTTATTACTACTATCTGCCCACTGCAACTATGTCTCTCTTATTTGGTGTGTGACAGGTCTAAGATTGTGTTTGTGTCCTCAATCTACTCATTTCTTCGCAATTATGTCTTGGACATGTGTTATCTTCCGTTTTTGTATTGTTTTTGTGAAAATCAATCTTATGCATGTCTAATTTCATGAAAATCAATTTGACTATTGTTGCCTACTTGTTACTGCTGCTACTACTGCTACAACAACTATTAATGCTGCTGTTAATGTCATTTGTTCTAAATCACATAGTTCTGTTGTAACAAGTTGAAGATATTCTAGCTTAAGAGAGACTATTAGTAAATGGATATTTGTGATATTTATTTATTAAGATACTTATAGGTTAAGTATATATTCTCCTATACATAGGAGATTGTAATTCTTTGTTATGATTGAGTAATACATGATTTTCTTTTCATCTTAACAATTTTTGTATGAATTTTAAAAATAAAAATCAAGGATCAAGTTAACATCATTATCTGTGTGACTGATGTGAAAAGCAAACAGTTTGCCAACCATTCCCGGCAGTTGAAGCATCTTCCCACTTGACATTATCTTCATCATCATCATCCCGTTTTGCTTTCATGCCAACTCGACGTTCAGAAGATTTTTCGAGAATTCAATTTGAGAGACTAGTTTCTTGCTGCTTTTTTCTAACTTCTTCTTGTTCTTGCCGCCTATTGAAGTATGCAGCATAATAAGCTTTGATATATTCATCCTACAAAAGACGAAATGTTTTTTTTTGGGATCATATTACAGACAGAAAAATATAGTGATTCAAATAGCCTTTGTCTATTTCAGTAATTTCACATACCTGAATATGCTTATCATCTTCCTTCTCATCTTTTGGCTTCTCATCAGAAGTTGTTGAACTGCTCCCAATCTTTGAATCAGATTTGACCATGCCACGCTGCTCTTTTGTGAGGTTCATTCCTTAATCATCCATGGAGGTAAAACTTTCAAGGATGTGGTTGTCGTATCAGCTCCATTATTATCACCTTTTATTTCAGCACCTGATAAATCAACTTCAATGTGAAAGATTACTGAAATTTGCTAAATTACAAAATCAGAAAGCTTACCTATTAATCTTACATTAAAAGTACAGCATTTCAGTCTAATCCTGATTCTAAGAATATAGTTTACATTTGCACTACAGAAAATATCAGCATGATATTACACGTAAAGTTTAGAAATTTCATGGGCCACTAGAAATTATTACTGACATTGAAATAGACAAACTACGCAAAAAAGAAAAGATAATTCCAATCAACTTGCTGCATGCAGCATTGTACAATTCCATGCATCTTAGTTTCACCTCAAACTGTATCCTAAAATGGCAATCTGACAGGTATTATTATCCTAAAATGGTGATTTGGCAAGTAATTCCAATCAATTAATTATTGTGGTTAACTGATAATTATACACTTGTGGTTGAATGATAATTACACATATTCAAGTTATATTTTTTTAATTAAATTACTTGTGTTTGAATAGTAGTTCCATATCTTGAGGTAATTGAATGTTGTTGGTTATATGTATAATGTATGTTACATTTATTTTCTTTTTTTAATATTGACCATTTTTCATTAAACCCCTGTTTAAATTCCTGTCGTAGAAAAAATGTTTACAGACTCAATCCATGTAGAGGCCGTTTTTCACTTTTAAAACATTGTAACGGATCCAATACTCTAGTAGACAAAAAAATGTGTAACCGTTAGATGAATTGGTGGTTAATATAATAGTTGTAATTGGGCATAGATATGCAGAAGGTTAGGTTTCTGTTACCACAGATCACTACAGAATCTATTTTTAACTGAATTCTTGAATAAAAACTTCAAAATAATGAACAATGGTTAAAAAATGATGTATGACCGCACCCTTTAGTAAATGGAAATAAATACAACCATGCAGAGATCAGACAAGAGTTTACTCATACATGGAATGGTGCACTGACACATTGTCCACATCCCAACTCAGGAGAAAAACAACAACATGCTTTGTTTCGTTGTCATGGATGATGCGAGTTTGCCAAAATGATACTAATGCAAAAATCAGACCCTAACAAGAAAAGTTCATGCAATGAGTATAATTGGGCTTGGTGAACTGCATTGCAAATTGCCATACATACCACCTGACCACAAACTGGTATTTTAATACATCCAGTAATTACACTTACACCACACTTCTCTCGTCCCTACTACTTGAAAAGCAAAAGATAAATGTAGAAAGACATATCATATAAGGTGGAAAAACTAAACAAACAACTAGAAAGAAAATAAGTTACACTTGTTTCACCCAAAAGTGGCATTGATGTTCCACCATATCCTTGGCCCTGAGAATTCCTGGATGAATCATTTGCACCAGAGTCACCATTTGGGATCTGGCCAACAGAATTTCTAGCTTCCCATGCTTGGAGACTTCAAAATTCTGGAACAGGCAAATCTCTTACTCTAGCAAGCTGTTGTGTCAATGGTTTTAGTTGTTCCTGCAATCATGAGACGGTAGAATTCAGAAACAAATCCTTTAACTCTCGCAAGCTTTCCCACACAGGGTATGTTTGGTTGTGGTTTTTTTAGTGATGGCATGCCATGGAAACAATGATTGTTTAATGGCAAGAGTGAGCTTTTTGGATGTGGAGCCCACTAACACACACACAAAAAAAAACAACAACTTGGTTGCCAAACGGACTCACAGTTTATGTGAAATGATGGAGGAAGCATCTATGGAGTATGAATTTTAAAATTTTTTCCAATTAAATCTACAAAATACACATACTTCTTCCTGATATACGAATTACAGGAAATCACTTTAGGTATGTCAGTTATGCCCACAAAATTACAGGAGGATAAACTATTTAGGAAGGTTAGACTATGATTTGCCAAAAAAAGTATGTTTTAGCATTTGATAATCTTCATAACTGTTAAATGGATAGAAACAAACATTCAAGTTGAATGCCATATATACAACCAACTGCTGCAGATGAAAAAAGGCTTAGAGTTGCAATGACTCCAAAGTATGCCCCATTAGAAAGCATAGATATCATAGCCATGGTCTTTAAAGGATTGGCTTCTCATGCAAAAGCCAAAAAGAACGCAAATATAAGAAGAAAAACACCACAAAGTGACTTCAGCATGACTTGTTGTGAATGTTATATCACTCAGCTAAATAACCTATGTCCTTGCCGTATGGTAACATATATCAGTGGCATAATGACTCTACCCTGCTAACAAATGATATGCTTTACTCAAGAAATTTGCATTCTACTCTACTATATGTCTAGTTCAGCTATCACAAAGAACATGAATACATGGCCTGGAAATAGGTAATAAAAAGGAAATGGAAACAATATAATTGACCTCAATCTTTTGAAGCATGATTTTCAGCTTCTCACAATGTTGCCTCCTCGCATTATCGTCTCCTTCTCCAACTTCTTCAGCTGCCAGCTCGTCACTTTCAGCAACAAGTTGAGTATTGCATTTCTCACAGCAAAACAATCCCCACTTGGGCTTATCAACTGTGCCACATCCGATGCTGAATATCTAAGCTTATGAACATTATAAATCATAGATGAGAATTATAAATAGGTTGATTCTCTGTTTTGTTTAGTTTTTTTGGAAAAGGGCAGATAGACCCATGTCATACCTCCTCTTGCAAGTAGGACATATATATTCCTGTATTGTATTCCTGTTTTCCAACTCATCTTCTAGTTTGTTCTTCATTCTATGCATCCGGTACCTCACAACATCATAAATCTGGTGCCAAAGATTTATTAGAAATTCATAATGATATGACATTAAGTAAAACAATCGATTGTAATTAAGTGGCAAGCCATTTAATTTAGGTATATCTGTAAGCATTCTACCCTTAACTACAAACACTATTCAAGCACAAATAAGCAAAAATAAAAAAACATCCTCGTAAAGAAAACATATTAATAACTTAAAAAACTAAAGTGCTTCATCCATGATGACAATAACATCATTTCATGTATGTAAGGGATGGAAGTGATCACCATCTCAACACTCTTTCCTAAAACACTTCTTATCAGGCACAATGTTTCTTACCTTGTATAAAGCAATTACATGGTGTACTTGAGTTCATGAAATGGAAATGATCACCATCTTAATATACTTTCCTTGAACATTTCATATCAGATTAGTCAGATTTGTATAGATTCTTGAAGAATTCAAGCTTATTTGTCTTTTCAAACTCATATATCAAGAAACTTACACATTTCTTTTACATTTTTGTAACTCATTTTCCACAACACAAGAATAAAAAATATGACCATGTCACTCAGAGAGTTTTGTTTTCAATTGGTGGCACACCTAAAGTGATAACACTTAATAAGTCCGTTCTTAAATTCTAACAGGTTCTACATCTATTGAAGCTCAAAACAGTGTTTGAACAAGGAAAAAATACATCTAGTAGTTTCCAATCAAATTGCAGCTCGGAACAAACAGAGGAAAAAGAACATGTGATAAGAACATACATTGCACTCTACACAACGTAACTTAGGTCATATGATGTCAAAGCCAACCCGTGCATAATCTAAGCAGCAGTAGGAATGGGTGTGTAACTTCATTTTTTACTCATCCTCTTTAACTGTTTGTGAACCATCAGCAGTAACTGCAACCGCAGCACTAAACATCTTTGCACCTTTAGCAGTCTGCAGTAAATTTAATATCAGACAAAAAGGAAAAGGAGTTCAAGAAGCAGGAAAAGACGAGCATCTAAAAAGATCTTTTCCATGTGTTGCACTACATGACTATGAGACAGCTGCCAGGTCCAAGATACAATCCACATGTTTGTATTAATAGCGCCATCATTTACCTAGCTCTTTCAATACCATTTCACAGACCAAGCAATTTTAGACACTCCAATCAGAGCAACACAGTAAAGTTTTGCCCACATAAAAACAAATGCACCTCCACGTTCGTATGTGTTCACCAAGGTAGAGTTGGCTTCGTGTTAAAGTTAAACTTTGTCAGCTTTTGTGTGTGTGGAGGTAGCATGAGTTGTGGTCCTTTCTAGGATCTTAGGATTGTTTGAATGTATCAAACCCCCGATGTCGATGACAAACCCCAACAAAATGGAGAACAAACAGAGTGAATGAACACAAACGATTATGCAAAGGAAGTGAACAATGCCTTCCCACCTTGAAGAAATCCTCAACACCACCCTATGAAATTGTTAAACGCAAACCATGCCTCTCTCTACAAGGATTACATTGTTGAAGGTTTTGCTCAGGGGTGGTCATAGAAATATATGTAAATTAGAATTCAGAAAATTGCCAAGAATAAGCATTTCAAATGTAATCAATGTACACAATGTGATCAACAGGTTCACCAGACTAATCAACTCGTTTCCCTTTCTCTGCAGTAAAGGCGATCAACTACTTGGAGCAATGTCTACCATTCCATATGTATTCTCTAATTTTTGGTTAACTTCAACAATTTCCAAATAAAAGCAATGCAAGGATCGAAGAACTTCCCAAATGAGGTTTAAGAAAAGGCAGACTCGATACACCAGGTCCCAGCAAAAGTGAGGAATTAGGAGGGTCTGTATTTACACAGCCTTACCCAACATACAAGCTTGTTTCCATGACACAAAACCGTGACCAAATGCACATAACTTCCCTAATGAAGTGATCAACAAAAAATAATCTCCATGTAATATGACAAAGAAAACCTGGTAGTCTCTACATTTTTATATCAAGAAAAACATTTGATTAGAAATTACTATATGCATTCATATGCTGATAATTTGTCACGAACAAATAATTTGTCATGAACAAACCTCTCTCCGATGATCCCTGGCCACTAGCTTCTCCTCTTCGAAAAACCGCAAGGTACAGCGAAGTTGTTTTGAATGTAGCTTCAAGGCCTTAGCCAAATCTTCCTCTCTAACCCATTGACGTCTAGCATTACAATGTAAAACATATTTAAATTATAAATCAAAATTTAAAACTTAGGTTCACCATGTATATTAGCACCATGAATCTCATTGTCATTCATATGAAATGCACACAAGGATCAGTTTGTTACCTGATAATTGAAACACAATTCTATGAAATACTGTAACTGCTTTTAGGAAAGAAGTAAAGCATCATGAATAGTAGCTATTGATTGGAGAAAAATCTATGCAAGACAATAAGCCTCAAAAGAAATATACCTGTGACCTATGTAAAATTTCGCTCAACACAGTATTCACTTCAAATACTGAAAAGATATAACAAGCTTTTGATGATGCCTGAATCATTTACAAACTCGGATCATGTCTATAGCTTATTGAATAACATTAATACTCATACGTTTCAATTTCTTGTGCCAGTTAAAGTGAGCATACTGGCCCTCATAAGCCAGTTGGAGTCAGGAGAAAATAATAGCCACCTGGATGACTACTCTGAATCAAATTTACCAAAGTGATGTATAATTTGAACTGCTATGCCTAGAAATTTAAAAAAGTCCAGATAGGGATACATTTTATCAGGGCAAGATCAGTCGCTTGGATAACCTTGGACTTCCAGATGATCAAAAAGTCTTCATGAAACAGTACAAGTTTACCGCCACTGCATTGAAATTCTCTAGCTCAAGCAATTGCTTCCCTACTGTAAAAAGTAATTTATGCTGAGCAAGGGAGGTGTATTTCAGCGACTTTTAAGGTAGCATCTATACAACCTGTTGAGACAGAAAAAAGGGAGAAAAGAAAAAGAAATAATTCTCATTAATGTGTGTAGTTACATATAAATAGGGAAATTAGATACCTTAGACATAAATAGATG
The DNA here is from genome assembly GCA_024699735.1 of Posidonia australis. NCBI lineage: Eukaryota > Viridiplantae > Streptophyta > Magnoliopsida > Alismatales > Posidoniaceae > Posidonia > Posidonia australis. The sequence continues at coordinate 20,934 of JAMKQA010026231.1, forward strand.
TCCAACAACTTGTGTATCCATAATAACATAACCACACAAACATATATATAACTCTAGCACTCCTCCTTAAGCTGAAACATACATATCAACCATGTCCAGTTTGTCACATAAAGACTGAAAAATACCAATACTTAATCCTTTGATGAAAACATCAATCAGTTGCTTCGATGACTAAATGTAAGGTATAATCATAGTCCTTTTCATTACTAGATCTCTCACATAATGACGGTCAACTTCTATGTACTTTGTGCGTTCATGAAAGATAGAATTATTGACTATGAAAATGACTGTCTGATTGCCACAATGTATCAATATAGATAACTCAACGCTAAATCCAAGCTCCACTAAAAGTGATTTGATCCACATCATTTCACAAACTGTCTATCTTATGGATCTGTACTCAGTCTTTGCAATGGACCTCGACACCACATGCTGCTTCTTACTTCACTAGATTACGTCTTACATAAGTGCAAAAGCTAGATGTAGATTTCCCGTCTCCTCGATCTCCTGTATGTTCAGAATCTAAATATGTCATGATCCTTGTGTGATCATTTCTCCTGTAAACTAGACCTTTCTATGGAACTCCTTTGACATAAGACAGAACACGAAGAGCCCTAGTCCAATTTACTCTCCTCGGTTCATGCATGAATTGGTTCGAAAGACTAACTGCATATGAGATATCAAGTCGAGTCACTGTCAAATACATGAGTTTCACGATCAAACGTCTGTACTGATCAGATCCTCCAACAAGCTTGAGCTAGTATCCCAAAATGTCAATGTCTGCTCGATAAACATACTCTTTGATTTGCACCCTAGAAGGTCTGCCTCCTCTAGGAGATCTAAGACGTACTTTCTTTATGACAATGCCATCTTTCCATTAACATAAACAAACTCAATCCCAAGGAAATAACGTTGTTTCTCCATGTCTTTGGTAACAAAGTGGGTGTAAAGATGTCTCTTGACTTCTGTAATGTTCTGCACATCACTTGCTGTCATCAGTATGTCATCTACATACACTGTCAGAATAATACAGCCATCAGTAGTTCTTCTGTAAAACATAGAATGATCAACCATATATTTCTGAAAGCCACTAACTAAAACTACCTGACTGAACGTTTTAAACCATACCTTAAGACTCTGTTTGAAGCTATAGATCGCCTTCTTCAGTCTACACACAGAAGTTGTTCCTCCCACTAAACAATATACCCTAAAAGTTGTTCCATCACGACAGATTCGGTCAAATCCTCGTATAAGAAGACATTCTTGATATCCAACTGACATATCTCCCAAGGGTAGTTGATAACTAAAGATAAAATGATCCTATAAAATTAAGACGAGCAACGGTGAAAATGTCTAAACATAGTCAATACCATATGTCTGAGTGAAGCCTCGAGCCACTAATCTAACCTTATATTTGTCAATGCTGCTATTTGATTTATACTTGATAGCGTAGACCCATTTGAAGGTGACTACTGTAATCTCAGCAGTGCGATTGAGTTGAATCAATCCAGTAATATATATAAGTTAATATAAAATCAATTAAAGTATTGTAGGTTATTTTCTGATTAGACTCATAATAGTAATCTATTTGGGTTGAATCAATTGACATCTTAAATGATGTGGGTTGATACATGTGTAGAGACCATATGAGCACTTTTTCATTTATTGATGGGCCAAATTGAAAATGTGTAATATCATATCTTCCTATATAATAGGGTTGTGGTCTCTAAACCCTAAGTTTGGCCTCCTTCTCTCTCACCCCTGTCTTAAGAAAAAAGAATAAGAAGAGCTTAGTAGTTTGAAAGACTAGGTTTATATTAGACGAAAAGGGATTTCACAATTTCCTTATGGATTCAGTTATACTTCCACGTTTACATTTATTCATGATAATCATGCCATGAACAAATCTTAAAACTCATAATTAGATCTTGAAATGCTCTTGATATAAATTATAATATTTTTCTGTGAATATTTCAAGATCTGATATTTAACAAGTGGTATCAGAACCTTGTTAAATATCAAATCTCGAAATATTCACAGAAAAATATTATATCAATAGTATTTCAAATAATTATGAATTTTAATATTTGTTCATGTTATAATCATAATGAATAAGGGTAAACGCGAAAATATACCTGAATCCATGAAAAAAATAGTGAAATCCCTCTTCTTCTAGTGTAGATCCAATCTTCCAAACCACCAAGCTTCTCTTGTTCTTCTTCCTCAAGATAAAGGATGAGAGAAAAAGAGACCAAACTTAGGTTTGAAGACTATAATCTAATTATATAGGAAGATATGATATTGCACATTTTCAATTTGACCCATCAACAAATGAAAAAATGCCATTATGATCTCCACATATATATCAACCTACATCACTTAAGATGCCAATTGACTCAACCCACAAGTCCAAATAGATTACTATTATAACCTAATTAGAAAATAACCTACAATACTTTAATTGATTTTATATTGACTCATATATATTACTGACTTTAATACAATAATCTTCCATTTGAGCTACACATAAAATTAACATTTAAAACATTAAAACATTATGAGCTACTCCAAATGGCTATTTTAATAAAAACATCTTACAATCTGATCAATGAATTATACCAACATAGAATCAAAAAAGTTTTCATTACTTTAAACGTAAGTTAACCCACAATGGTCACTAATGCTAATACAACCAACAACATAGATCAATTGTGGATGTGTAGCATGAAACTTAAACGAAATGATCTAAACACGTCCATATCCAACTGGTACAAACTTTAGTGAGATCAATATAAATATCCAAAATGTAAATGATCCAAAATCTTATTTCTACAGAAAACAACGTTTATAACAATAGAGCATCCAAATACAAACTCCAACTAAACTTATACATTATCAAATGATGCAATACCTATATAAACAATATGCTCATGAAAAACCATAGATAGTACTCCTTTAGTAAGCGAAATCGCAATCATGGAGTTTGTCCTAATATGCTCTATAGACAACAGACCATTCTAGTTTCTTTCTTTCACAACTAGGAACTTAATATCTATATACTTAGACTTTAAAAAACTCCTGCTGTTATTGAATTATAGCACCACAGATTTATTGTTAGATTATAACTTAAGTGGTCTTTCAGTTCCATCTACAATCTATAGACTCATGACAAAATTTCTTAACCATATTTCCTAATTTGATGTCTCATAACATGCTATGTACACAAATACCATAATAGAAAAAGCTATAAGTGTCTACTTGACATTTTGCCAAGATATAGCTCCTCCTACTAACAAGTACACATAGCCTTAAGTAGATCTATGACTGTCTTTGCATCTAACAAAATTAGAATCAGAGTACCTAATGATCTCCAGCTAATCCGATTCCTTGTATATAAGTGCGTAGTCTTTTGTTCTTTACAAATACCGCAGACCTGCTTAATAACTTTCTAGTGATCTATGTTCGCTTTATTAGCCTTATCCTGATCTTAATGATAATAAAAGACTAATGTACTTTATGAAAATATTTCATAGTTCATATTTACACAGAAAATCGTTGAAGGACTCAGAAAATTCAAACATAAAAGAAACGATATTTGAAAAAAAAATAGATCTGTGTGCCACCAAGAAATACTCAAGATGATGAAAGAAGAAGAAAATGAAAATTTATCTTTGTATTTATTTTTGATGTAATTTTCTATTTATTCATGTACTCCTAGGAACTTGTAATAATCTTCTAAATACCTCCATATAGTCATAGGAAAATTGCATTAGTCTCAAAATCAACCATTCATTGAAAAACATTCATTATAAGACTAAAGGTATTTTCAGCATACTGAATTTTCTCGATATACCAAAATAAGTGCAGATTAGAAAAATCAGAATAGAAATCCAAAACGGCACACTGAAATTCATCGACGTACCGAATCAGAAGTTTTCGACATACCGAATTATTTTCGATATACCGAAGCGCTCGACTGTTGCATATTTCGGTCGACCGTTTTGATTTCGACATACCAAACCAGTAGCTGTTACTGAAAGTTGCAGAGACATTAGACAGATTCTTATACCCTTATTTTCCTATAAATAGGCTTCCATTCTTCACTTATAGAGACACCAATACTTCCTGCACTTACTAAAAAGTTTCAAACAACATTATTTCCAAATTCCACTCCTATTTTATTAGAAAAACTTACAAGTCAAAAGAGCTCCATTACATCTTTCCACATAACCTAAAAGTATTTGGGAGACTATAAAAGAGTTGTAATCTTCATCTTTCTTGAGTGAGTACTTCTCCGATTACGAGAGGGGAACCATAGTTTTTGCGGTACTTAGCATGAGATCGTCAAAGGATGTAGACTGTAAGATTTTAGTCCGAAATAAGATCAGGTTAGTGAAATTCTCAAGGGATTCTCGAATAGTAGACTAAACTAGAAAGGCTGAACTACTATAAATTTCCTTGTACATATCATTGTTTCTTATCTCTTTCTTTGTATACTTTAATTTAGTATCCAAATTTTTCGATTTACATGTCATTTACTTAAAAATTTGGAAATTACTAAATAAACATTAAAATTACAAATATTTCTCTTAATTCAATATTCACCTCCTCTAGTGAATCTTAAGAATCCTAACAATCCATACCTAGATTACTTAAGTATCTACCTAACATACCAACAATGTACGTAAAATCCAAACGCGTACAAACCTGAACATACATAAAACTCGCAACTGTCGAAGCATATGAAATCTTCTACATTTCCTTATGTTCAAAATCATTCTTAGGACACTATTTAAGACAAAACTTATCTCCCTTAGTTAGAGGAGTATTTCCTAGTATTTCATATCATAACTTTTAAAGACTTTTTCAATATAGTTCTTTTGAGATAATCCAACAATACCTTGAGAACGATCTCGAAGTATTTTGATTCCTAATACAAGAGAAGCTTCATCAAAATCTTTCATCTCAAATTTGTTTAAGAGAAATTTTTTGATTTCTTTAAATAAGTCCATATCATTAATGGTAAGAAGTATGTCAACAACATATAAAACCAGAAAAATACATTTACTCCCACTGAACTTATGATATACATAATCATCTACTAAATTCACCTCAAAACCAAACGAGATGATAACTTGATAAAATTTATAATACTATTGACGGAATGTTTGCTTTAAACCATAAACGAACTTTTAAATTTACAAAACATTTTCTTTATATCACCTAATGCAAAGTATTCTAGCTACATCATATAAGTCGCCTCATCAATGTCACCATTGAGAAACGTCGTTCTTATGTCCATATGATGTAGCTCAAGGTCAAAATAAGCAATCAATGCCATAATAATCAGAAAAGAGTCTTTCGATGAAATCAGAGAAAGTCTCTTTGTAAACAATGTCTTCTTTTTGAGTAAAACCCTTAGTGACAAAACAAACCTTATATCTTTCTACATTGTCTTACGAATCCCTCTTGGTCTTAAATATCCATTTGCAACCAATAGACTTCGCACCCTCAGACAATGGAATAAGATCCCAAACATCATTATCCTTCATGGATTTACACTCATAATTCATAACATCTATCCACTTTTGAGGATCAAAATTATTGATTGCTTGATGGACACGAATAGGACAGTAAACGGGTAGGGTTGGGTCAGATTAGAGGTCTACCTTAATCCTAACCCGTCCTTTCTTAACAGGTAACCAGTCGAGTTAATACCCATCTTATAGAATTCTAGCCGCTACCCTACCCACTATCCATTAGAATAACAGATAATGGGTAGGATTACCGGGTGAAACGGGTGAATTTATTTTATTGTTAAAATCTAAACTTATATCATTTCACGAGCTTTCATCATTTCATGGACTAAATTTAACTCAAGATAATCATGTTAATAATTCATAATAGCATTATAATTTATAAGAATCAATAATATAGTAATCAATACATAAACCAAGAGATAAAAGTTTTACATATGTTTGATAAAAAAATCAAAACGAGTCTAAATACTACATTGTTTAATTAAAAGTCAAAATGTTGCAACTCGCATAGAAACATCCAAGAGACACTCAAAACTCCATAAGAAGAATAGAAGATCAAAATATAAAAACGAATGGTGTCATTTCTTCTTCCCAGCCTTTCACTGCGAATAACACAAGGAAAGGTCAACATATTATTCAAAGAAACACATCTAGTGGTGAAAAAATTACCACTAGATGTAATAAAGTGCAAAATGACGGTGAAAAAATTCTTAAAGAGTACCTTAATCTCTACAATACGTTGCTCTTCATCAACAATAGCATAATTGAAGAGTATTATGTTATGTACGTCCTTACAAAAAGGAAATAACATTGTAACATCTTAACTAGCATCTAAAATTTAAACATTAGACAAATTATAAGAATAATTTTATGAATGTATAGCGAAGATTAAAAGAGAATGAGAAATTGAGAATTACTTGTTTCAAGATTTCCATCGTCAAAATCTTCAACTATTGATCCAAGAAGTACATCAACAAGATTTTCTCCTATAAATGCAATGAAAAAATAAAAGAATTTATGTAAATGAATTTATAAAAATAGAAAGTAAGTGTAATGTGTAATTGTAACTTACCACGAAGTTCATTTCTAATCTAATCTTGTGCACATATAAGACCCTTGTTATGAGAGAAAAACCAAAAAGGATCTCTATTGATTAGTGAGGAATACATATATATAGGTATTAGACACCTACGGATATATGGATATCCAATAACCCGTTTAACTACAAAAACTATCCCCACTTATTCTAACACTCCCCCTCAAGCTAGAGTATTCATATCAACCATGCCTAGCTTGTCACATAGAGACTCAAACACACCGACTGCAAGACCTTTGGTGAAGATATCTGCTAGTTGCTCTGAAGAGTGCGTATATGGAGTAGATATAACTCCATTCATAACCAGATCTCTCACAAAGTGGCAGTCAACCACGATGTGCTTTGTTCTTTCATAAAAGGTGGGATTGTTTGCGATAAAGATCGCAGCTTGATTATCACGCCTCAAAGACATAGGTACCTTAACATCACACCCAAGCTGCTCGAGCAGTGACTTCACCTACATCATCTCACACGCAGTCTGAGTCATAGATCTGTACTCCGCCTCTGCACTAGACCTGAACACTACATTTTGTTTCTTGCTCCGCCAGGTGACCAAATTGCCTCCCACATACGTACAAAAACCGAATGTGGATTTTCTATCACCTGCATATCTTGAATCTGAGTAGGCCTCAACTCTGATATGATTATTTTTCCTGTATACCAGACCCTTTCCTGGCGCCCCTTTCACATAAGATAAGACCCGAAGAGCACCTGTCCAATGTACCCTCCTAGGCTCATGCATAAACTGGCTCAAAAAACTGACTGCATAAGAAATATCAAGTCTCGTCACCGTCAAGTAAATGCGTTTGCCAATCAGCCTACGGTATTGACCAGGATCCTCCAGTAGCTCTGAGCTGCTATAACTCGATCCCCAGAAAATAGTGAGGCTTTCCCATGTCTTTGGTCACAAAGTGTCTGTGAAGATGAACCTTTACCTCTGTAATTCGTTCTGTATCACTCCCAGTCACTAGAATGTCATCCACATATACAGCCAGTATGACACATCCACGACCTGTGCGCCTATAAAACACTGAGTGGTCTACTGCACACCTCTGAAAGCCACCATCAAGTACCACCTGGCTAAACTTCTCAAACCACACCCTGGAACTTTGCTTTAGCCCATAGATAGCCTTCCGTAATCTGCATACACAATTCTCCCCTTGAGCAATGTACCCCGGAGGCTGCTCCATCAAGACTGTCTCAGTCAGATCGCCATAGAGGAAGGCATTTTTGACATCAAGCTGGCACATATCTCAGAAATTCTTCATTGCAAGAGACAACAACACCCGAATAGAATTAAGACGAGCAACCGATGAAAAAGTTTCCTCGTAATCGATGCCATATGTCTGAGTAAAATCCTGAGCAATCAGTCTAGCATTGTATCTGTCAATGCTGCCATCTGCTTTGTATTTGATAGTATACACCCACTTGCAGGTGACCATTGTAGCCCCAACAATGCAGGCCACTAACTCCCATGTGGTACGACTAATAAGTGCCGCAATATCCTCATCCATAGCAACCTTCCAATGTGGAAGAGAAAGTGTCTCCTCGTAATTCCTGAGAATGGTCTGAGAATGTAGGGACAAGGCAAAACTACGGAAACGAGGGTACAGAGCATCATAAGATACAAAATGAGAAATTGGATGAACAGTACACGAACGAGTACCTTTTCGAAAAGCTATAGGCATGTCTGAGGAACTAGTGGGCGGATTTGCATTTACAGAGGAGGATTGTCCGTCGTGAGGAGGTCCTGGAGGATGCTGTCGTCGACGATATACCTGCAAGGATGAAGACGCTGGTGGTGGAACGGTCGGTGTAGACTAAGGATCAGCATGTTGCAACTCGACAATCGAGGAAACAGGGACAGACACACTGGACTGTGGAAGAGCACCGTAATATAGTTCAGACTCGAAGAAAGTAACATCTGCAGAAACATAATACCGACGAGTGGGAGGATGAAAACACCAATAAACCCTTTGAGTTCGCGAATAACCGACAAAAACACACTTGATTGCACGTGGAAACAGTTTGTCCAATCCAAGGGAAAGGTCCTGAACAAAGGCCACACACCCAAACACCCTCGATGTCAGACTAAATAAGGTGGAGTCTGGTTATAAATGACGAAGTGGAACCTTCCCACCAAGTGGGGTAGCAGGCATCCTGTTGATCAGGTAGGTAGCTGTAAGCACAGCATCAGCCCAAAGATGTTTTGGAACCTGCATATGCATCATAAGTGTACAAATGACATCTAGAATGTGCCTATGCTTACGTTCTGCAACCCCATTTTGCTGTGAGGTATGAGGACAAGATGTCTGATGGATGATACCCAGTGAGGCACACATAGAAGTGATGTTAGAATGCATGAACTCAAGTGCATCGTCAGTTCTCAAAAACTTGGAAGTCACATCAAAATGATTCTTTATTTCATTAAGAAAATTTCTGAGTACATCATGAATATGATTTCGATCTTTCAACAAATATACCCAGGACACTCTAGAAAAATCATCAACAAAAACAATATAGTACCTATGACCCGACACAGACTAGACTCTAGATGGACCCCATACATCACAATGAACCAACTCAAATACTGTGCTACTAAACACAAGACGCAACTGTTTAAACGAAACATGATGGTGTTTACCTAACTGACACGACGCACAATCAAAACGAGACACGGACTGCCACGGTAAGGCCTGCTGGAGTTTCTGATGAGACGGATGTCCCAGTCTATGGTGCCACAAGGAAGAAGACTCATCAGTAGATGTTATAAAAGCGAAGTCTTGAGGAATCTCATCACGAACTAGCAGGTACACTCCATTTCCTCGATCACGGCCCAAACCAATCCTCCTTCCCGTCTGCAAATCCTGAAAGGTACAGTTAAAAGGGAAAAAAGTCACACTACATTTGAGCTGTTTTGTAATAACACTATTGAACAATAAATTTACAAGAAAATCAGGGACAAACAGGACACTCTCTAGTGGTAACTGTGAAGAGGCGTGGACCACCCCCTCACAGAGACTGGGCAAGTTCGACCATCAGTAATCACGACAGTCCGAATATCAAATAACTGAGATAATTGTGTAAACAAACTACGAGTACCTGACATGTGAGAGGAGTCACCGGAATCAATGATCCAAGAGAAGTCTCTCGAGACAAATAGGACACTAGTACCTGAAGTGCTGGCATGTGTGGTTGAGGCAGTGGAGTCAGTGACCTTTAGCTGCTGAAGCCGCTCGTAATCAGCCTGTGATACAGTGAATGTCGGTGGCTCAGTAGTAGCAACAGATTTAGGGGCCTCTGTAGTCATATTAGCCGTCTGAAGACGACCAATAATATCACAGCATCGCTCAACTCGATGACCTAACCGTCCACAGTATGTACAACGTGGCTGTCTTCCGGTATCGCCATGACCACATCCTCCTCATGCACCACCACGTCTACGTGCACGGGTAGCCGCCATAGCAGAAGGCCCTGACACTGTATGAGAAGTAGCAGTAGACACTCGCATAGCCTTGCCGAACGTGGTATGAAGATCTGGTAGTATATCAGCAACCAATACCTGTCCTCGAATCTGTGAACTGAGATCTGGATTCAGGACAGAGAGAAACACAGCAACCGCTAGTTCTTCACGGTACTGACGCAGGCGGGTAATATCAACCATCAGAGGCTGATGAATATCCAACTCCTCTCGTAAGGCTCGAAGAACAATGAAGAGATCCTGAACAGATCTGTCCCCCTGCCGTAGAGTGAAAAACTGCTCATAAATTTCACAAACTCAAGAAATATTCTTTTCATGCCCATAAGTGAGTCGAAGAGTATCCCAAATCTTCTTTGCTGGTCACAATGATATGACACCACGCACAACAGAAGACTCCATACTGTTAGCCATCCAAGTAATAACCGTCGCATCATCGGCCAACCAATCTTCATAAATGTCAGATTTGATATCCAGAGGAGGATCTGTAAGGTGCTTTACTTTTCTGTGTGCTAAAATAAATGTCTCAAAACTTTGGGACCACAGATGATAGTTAGGACCAGAGAGTTTCTCAGAGGTACCACTCATGTTTTTAACAAACGAATCACGAGATGACATCCTCACTGATTTTCAGTAGCAAATCACAAATATATAGTCTAAAAACGACGAAAAAAATAGACCAATTGCTCACCACGGTATGTGGATGTGACGTATCCACACACAACACCAACTGGAGACTCTTTAATGGCCTAAAACATGGCCAGGAGGGGCTGAACTGCCCTAACAAGTGGACGGGAGAGACAACCAGGCATCACCGATGACACAGCATGCGCCGGTGACGCCGTACAGCCGGCGACGGCGGCAGGATGGCCGACGGTGGACTGCAGGCCACGTACGGGCCTGCCGGCGGTGAAGGAGACCTTGGGGCACACAGGCGGGAGGTCTGGAGGTAGTGGGAGGGCAGGAAGCCACATCCGGCGCAAATCAGGCGGCCGGCGACGAGTACGACGTAGGTCAGGCGGCTAAGGTTTTTTTGTGGTTTTCTCCCTATACTCTGGTACCATGTTACGAGAGAGAAACCAAAAAGGATCTCTATTGATTAGTGAGGAATACAAATATATAGGTATTAGACACCCATGGATATATGGATATCCAATAACCCGTTTAACTACAAAAACTATCTCCGTTTATTCTAACAATCCTCAACTGTAGTTGGATGCATAGCACATCTATACTGATCAAGCACTTTACCTCCAGTGCTAAAAGCAGCCTCTGATGAACAGTAGATACTGGAATAGTCAAGATATCATGAGCTATACAAGCTACCACACGATACTTAGGTGCTTCTATACTCCACCAAGTTAAGATGTCAAATTTTTCTTGTCTAGGCAACACTGGATCCTCCAAGTATGATTCTAAATCATTCTTTGATGATTGTGTAGCAGACTTTGCATCAATGTATTGATTATACTCATCAATTATTGCATACACAATAAATGGTGTATAGGGAAAATAATCTCCTAAAGGTGGTAGACTAGTAATGACATCAGAAGCACTCTCACCTGAAACAAGTGTGTCATCTGCTACTTTCAAATGGTATTCATTGTACAAGTCCATCATGCATGTCTTTATCTCTACAATACATTGCTCTCCATCAACACCATAAATTTTTCTCATGTAAAACTCAACTGTGTTCATTTTGTAATGATGATCTAATATAGAAGCTAATGACAAAACCATACTTGCAATATTCCAATGCTTGTCAAATTTAACCTTCATTCGATTGCCCATTGCAGAAATAAAAGGAACAGTACTCTGACAAAAATCTTTCAACATCACATGCATAGCACAAATGTCTGAAAAAAAATAATTTACAGAATGATACAGTGAAACAGAAAACTTATTAGTGACATCATAGAAGTAACGCAAGCAACCACAAATAATCTTAGCATGTTCCCATTCCTCTGCACTAGGTTCAAACTTGTAAGAAGTATCAACTATTGCCAAACAAGAAAAAGCTTTCTTGAATTCTAAAGCAGTTTGCAACAAAAGGAAGGTGGAGTTCCATCTTGTTGAAACATCTAAAACAAGAGATTCGTTTGGAGCTTTTACTTGACTAGTCACTTCTTTGAAAGTCTGCAATCTTAATGTGGAAAACGTAACATACTTCACACTCTCACGCACTTTTGTTGTGACGTCTCTTATGATCTCAGTTCCTTCTTGAACAATTAAATTCAAAATGTGTGCATAACATCTAACATGAAATAATTGTCCATATGCCACAAGAGTACTAACCGGAAGTTTCTCCAAAATTTCTCTAACAAAAGCAACATTTGTGGAACAATTATCTAAAACAATAGACATTAATTTTCTATCAATGTTCCATTTATACAATTTCTCCAGAATAGCTTTTGAAAGTGCAACAGTAGTATGAGGAACATCAATTACAGAAAAATTTAGAATTACTTTCTGCAATTTCCAATTATCATCAATATAGTGTGTTGTCAAAGCAAAATAGCCCTTGTTTTGATTGGATGTCCACATATCAGTGGTAAAGCTACTACGACAACTAAGTGTCTCCAAATGGCTACATAATTTCACCTTCTCTTCTTCATAAATATTTATACAATCTTTTTTTATTGTGGTACGTGAAATCATTCTAAACAGTAGTTGAAGATTTCTAATGAATTCTCGAAATCCAGCATGATCAACAATAGCAAAAGGATACTCATGAAAAATGATCATACGAGCAAGATTTGTTCTACTCAATTCTTGATCAAAATTCCAATTTGATAAGTCTACGGCATTTTCTCTGTTCCTTTTCTGTCCTGCCACACTTATTAATATTTGATGAACATCTTGCTTCACTTTTGAAAGATGCTTAAATTTTAAGTGTTGAATTAAATTCTTTATCCCATCTTTTGGCCTAGCCATATATTCAACACTATAATGTTTACATTTTACCTTGGGTATCCCATCAACTTCGATTCTAATAAAATCCTTCCAAACATCCGATTTTATTTGTTTGTCTTTTTCTGATTCTGAGTGCTTGTAGTTGATGTTGGTTCTTGTTGTTCAACAGTATCAAACTCAACATTAATTGGTTCTACGTGTGACATTGTATCTAGAAAATAAAACGTGTTAAATTGAAATCACATAAAATGAACAATAAACATCAAAATAAGAAATTCAGTTATAAGTAACCAAGACAAATTTCTTTGATATTGTAGACACCCCGATTTTGCAGTCACTCGATGGCAAACTCCTCTGGAAGATGCTCTGGTTGCAACCACCACTCCTAAACCCTAACTCCATAGAACCTTAGGCCTATTTAGGCCCAGACAGACCCAATTAGGCCCACACAAGCTCATTAGGTCCACACAAGACCATTAGGCCCAAACAGACCCCACTTAGGCCCGCACAAGCCCACACAAACCCATTAGGCCCACACAAACCAACTCAAACATAATCCAAACAAAAACCCTAAATAAAACCAAAATAAGCAAAATTCACAAAAATTCACTTAAAATCCTAATTAATCAAGTGAAAACCCTAATTAAAATTAAAATCAAGCAAAATCCATTTTAAAACATTTAAAATCCAAATTAATCAAGTGAAAACCCAAATTAAAGTCAAAACCAAATAAAATTCATTTTTAAACCACTTTAATCCATTTAATTTCAAAGAAAAATTTAAATTAAACTCAAAAAATTCTAATTAAAACAAAAAAACCCTAATTAAACTAAAATACCCTTAATTAAAACCCAAAAACCCTAATTTAAACTAAAAACTCTAATTAAAATCCAAAACCCTAAAAAAACCCTAAAATAATTAAAATCCAAATCTGAAGCCAATTAATTAAACCTTAAATCACAAAATCAAAAAAAGAAAACTTTAATTAAA
>JAMKQA010026233.1:0-10835 GCA_024699735.1 Posidonia australis
GGTGCCTAACACCTTCCTCGTGCGTAACAGGGATCCTTACCCACATCTTTTTTTGGTTTTCGCAGACTTGTCCTTATTGTTTTTGCATGATTTTTCATATTATGGTTTTCCTTGTCTTCCATAATAGACTAGGTGGCGACTCCTGCATTTTGCATTTTATTTTGCTTTTTCGACGTGATTTTGTCGATCGATTTCGCATTGTTTTGCGGAATCTCCTCGCCGGCATGGTTACACAGATGCTCTGGCATCGCTAGCCTCCTCAATTGAGTTCCCGATCAACGTTAAGGAGTAAACTATCATGGTGCAGCAACAAGTAGCATCCCTCCTTGATTCGACTGAGACATGGGTAATGGAGCTTAAACAAGAGATTGAGAAGCGAAAGGTTGCATGTTTTGAAGTTTGCTTCAATATCAAAGAAGATGGAAACCCCTGGCTTTTCGACATCCAAAACTATATTTAGAATGGGTCTTTTCCTTACTACGCAACTTCACTAGACAAAGAGGTAGTAAGAAGGATGGCTACCAGACACTTCATGAGACTTGGGGTTCTGTTCAAAAAGTCTTTTAGTGGGAGAGAACTTCACTATGTTACATACGAAGAGGTCGAGATCATTCTCAATGAAATGCACGTAGGGATATGCGGTGGACACATTAACGCTCAATTCATGGCCAAGATGATACTACGAAGAGGATATTATTGGCCAACCATGGAAGCTGATTGTGCAAAGAAGGTGAAAAGGTGCAATTAATGCCAAATTCACACAGATAAGATACATGCACCAGCCTTAGAGCTACACACGTCTCAGGCACCATGGCCATTTGCTATGTGGACGTTTGATGTGATTGGTCCTTTCGATACAGAAAAACAGAATAAGTTCACACTGACTACCACTGAATACTTCACAAAATGGGCACAAGTAGAAGCATTCACCGAAATCAAAGCCTCGAGCCTATGCAAGCGTTCAGAAAAATATCTTCTCAAGGTTCGAGATCTCGAAGGAATTCGTAGTGGACAATGGTGCGATCTTCACTTCACAAGACTTCTGAAAGCTATGTAAGAAGGTCAAAATTTAGTTGCACCATTCATCACCATACTACCCTCAAGGTAATGGGCAAGCAGAAGCTACTAATAAAACATTAATTTGAATCTTTAAGAAAATAGTAGAAGGCGCTAAGGGACCTGATTGGACTAATAAATTAATTAATGACTTATGGGCTTACTGTACCTCCATGAGGACTCCCACAGGCCAAAGCCCATTCGCACTTACTTACGGTGTAGAGACGGTGGTCCCAATAGAAATCATGGTCCCCTCTTCAAGAGTTCAACTTGACTATAAGATCACTACTGAGGATAAGAGGTAGTTGCTGAGTCTATAGTTAGACATACTAGATGAGAAGCGATTGCAAGCCGTTGAGCATGCACGCCTCTACCTAGAACGACTTGCAAGGGCTTACAAAAGAAAGTAACTGAATGCAAATTTAAAATTGGTGATTGGATACTTAAAGAAATCCTTCCACGCAAGCATGGGAAGTTGAGACCAAATTGGGAAGGACCATAGCTGGTGATTGAGGCATATCCAGGCAATGCTTATCGTTTGGCCAAAGAGGATACACTAAGCTTGAACACCCTTGGAATGTACTACACCTCAAAAGGAACTACCCTTGACATGCACACGGGGACTTTAGAGTGCCTGAGCTTGCGAACTAGTTGTCTCCCAAAACTTAGGAACCTTGTCCTTAGCCTCACTTCATAGACACTTTGTGGGAAAAGAGGATCAAGGGTCTGACACTGAGATAATGGCAAGCCTTCAATGAGTTCCCCCTCTGGTTCATGAATAGCAAGTCCACACACTTCCCTAGAATTCGACATGCTATCCTAGCGTAAATCTTAGTAAGTTGTTATTGGATAGGTGTCCAAAGCAAAAACTTAGAAAGTGTAGAAAAGAGGGAAGTGCATCCAAAATAAGTGATTCGGTCCATCAATAATAAATATCTATTGGTTGAACACTTAAAATGGGGCTGAGACCACCGACGCTTCGTAGGTGTGAACAAAAAAGATGAAGAAAAAAGGGAAAAGAAAAGAAGATAGCAAAGATGTTGTCCATCGACCAAAAGAAAGAGAGAAGGGAAAAGACTGCAGCAAAGAAGCTGTCCACAAATTGAATGAAAAGACGACAGTAAAGAAGCTGTCCAGTGTCAAAACAGAAAAAAAAGAAGGGGGAAAATGAGAAGCACAGTAGGATCTAACCTTGAGCTAGAGAAGGGTATAGAACTCCATGTCAAACCAAAGTCTCAGCATACGACAGTAGCCCTTTTCCTCCCACGCCCCACACCATGCACTTAGAGGCGAGGGGCAAGAACCCAAGGCTAGGGGTAGTTAGCACTAGAGCTAGCCAGAAGCATCTACTGGCCCTGGTGTGCGCAAGGGATCTAACCATCAAGGTTCTCACCTAACATGGATCCTTCTTCCTAGCTTTGTAGAGGATTTTATTGCTATCTCCCAACCAAAAATCCAAAAATCCAAAAAAAATAGAAAATCCAAAAAAATAGGAAATCAAAAACTCCAAAAAATAGAAAATCTGAAAATCCAAAAAATAGGATATCCAAAAATCCAAAAATCCCAAAAAAAGAAAAAAGAAAATCCAAAGATCCAAAAGAATAGAAAATCCAAAAATGCAAAAATGCAAAAAAAAAGAAAAGAAAATCCAAAAATCCAAAAAAATGGAAAATCCCCAAAGTCGATAAAATCTACCTAACCAACATCATCTCATGAAACTAATAACAAGTCAAGGCCTATGATACAAAAATCTAGGACTTCGGTTTGACCATTCCTACTCAAGATGGTCGCTTGGTATTCACCTACGACAGGCATATCATCCATTCATTAGACAAGAAAGCTGAGGCCATGACTTGCAATCCTATACAGAGCTTCATTTTATGGTTGTTGTTCCTATGGCTTTCTTACCTTTACTTAGTCCTCTTTAAATTCTCTAGGACTAGGGGCAAAAAGCACCCTAGATGATCTAATGAGTTTGTTATGGATGTGTAGGGACACGTGTTATACGTCGGAACTCAAGCGTTTTTGTAACGCCCCGATCCCGGGCACGCTATCAAAACACAGTATCAAGCATAATTACACTAATTATAGAAACATCAAATAACTATAACTAAGGCTCATCTTCGGGCCATGACTTGCAATCCTATACAGAGCTTCATTTTATGGTTGTTGTTCCTATGGCTTTCTTACCTTTACTTAGTCCTCTTTAATTCTCTAGGACTAGGGGCAAAAAGCACCCTAGATGGTCTAATGAGTTTGTTACGGATGTGTAGGGCAGGTGTTATACGTCAGAACTCAAGCGTTTTTGTAACGCCCCGATCCCGAGCAGGCTATCAAAACACAGTATCAAGCATAATTACACTAATTACAGAAACATCAAATAACTGTAACTAAGGCTCATCTTCGGGATCACAATGTCCTGTTAGAAGCTCCAACTCCTGCACTGGAACCTGGCTGCACGCGGTCTGTACCAGAAAATCAAATAGCACGTGTGAGTGACATCTAAGTCACTCAATACGCGCCCCAAAACATACAAACCACAAAACCTTTGGCAAAACCATAAATCTCATTTTTTTTTCAAACCATGGTTTTCTCTTTTTGAAAATCATCCTTTCTTTATTAAAGAATCACTTGGGAATTCAATCCCAAACCATGCTTTTTCAAAAGCCATGTTTCCTTTTCTTTTCTCAAAGCATTTGGACATTCATTCCAAAACCACTTTTTCTTACAAAACATTCCTTTACATTTCTTTCAAAAACCTTTTGGAATTCATTTTTCCAAAACATTTCCATTTCTAATATTTGGGATTTCTTCCCAAAACACTTTCAAATTCATATTTCTGACCACATCCAGCCTATAACACAATGCCCCATTGGGCTTAAAACCAAATCATAAACACTGACTGGCAACTGGTTAAAACAGTATCAATTCTTTTCAGGATTTTAGGACCATTTCATCAGTCCAATCCTGACCAAATCACATTTCACTTTCTTTATTCATTTCCACTTTCTTTACTGTTGTTACCTTGATCAGGGGTAACCAGGCACACAAGCAGTAGGTAAGGACATGCTTCCCCTACATTCCTGCACTACTGCGATGAAATTCCCTGTGCGGAATGTCACCACCCCGGCCAACCGGCCTCAATTTCATTTCAATAAGTGCACGAGGATACGTCTTTGTCTGACGCCCCAGTCGGTGACCCGAACAACTAGGTCCAATGACCCAGGCTCAGCCTACACCGTCGGTGACCCAACAACTACGCTCAAAAGCCCAGGCTCAGCCTACACCGCTACGAGCTCGGTGACCCGAACAACTAGGTACAACGATCAAGGCTTAGCCTACACTGTCAGTGACCCAAACAACTAGGTATGAAAACCCAGGCTCAGCCTACACCGCTATGAGCTCGGCAACCACATTATCAGTGTTCCATTTCAAAACCATTTTTTCATTTCATTCCATTCCTCTCGTTGCAAGACTTTATTTCCTAGCAAAACTTGACCCTCCACTGGAGTCCTAACTCAAGCCATGAAAACCATGCTTAAAGTCATAAATTGGGTCTCATGCTTAAAACCACATAAAACCATCTTTTTCATTCATTAATAGGGTCTAAAACCCAAAACCACACCCAAATCCATTTGTTTGGGGTTCCACATGCCTCCATGTCATTACATAGGGAAACATCATTCATATAAGCCCACCATACCATTAAAACTACTTAACATTCATCAAAATTCACATTTTTACATCCCAAGTTCAGGGCAAAAACGGCATACCGAATTTTCAATTCAAGAATCCGAAATTCCCTGTTTCGGTATACCAAAAATTTTTGGTATGCCGAAACCCCCTGTTTCGATCGACCGGGTGTTTTTGGTCTGCTGAAATCAGGTATCAGGCTTAATCTGTCAGGATTGCGGCATACCGAATTCCACGCAGACAGGGCACAACCCTGTTCCGCAACGATGGAATTTGCCCAAAGTGGGAGTCCCGATCGGACCCTTCAAACATGCTTCAAACATTTCCCTAAAATCATGGGGTGTAGACCCTTAAGTCTACTTCAAAATTCCTCAAACCATTCATGATTCCATCAACCATACAAGGAGATATAAATTCGCAAGGGAAACATGCTCAGAGTTAAACCTTAAAACATTTAGGACATATCTACCCAAAACTCACAAAATTCACACAATCTAGCATGATCCCTACACATTCACATCATTTATCTCATTTCCATCATGCCAACTATTTTTATACGATTTTCCATGCATTTATCACATTTTTTCTTGCAATAAACCCACTGTCAACAAAACACCGAACAGAGGCAAGGAAAAGGGGTCGCGTACCTGGCTCAGCTCTTGGCGACCCTCCCCGTTCCCTGACGAACCTCGTGCCCCGGTGAAGCCTCCTTTGCCGGTGGTACACACGAGTAGCTCACCACCACCTCGGTTACGCGTCAATCCTCTTCCTCTCCTCCTCTCTCTGTCACCCCTTCCTCTCATCGCATGCCGCAGCCTCCATTTATCCTTCTCTCCACCTACGTCGCGTCGGCCGCCTATCGCATCAGCGGAGACGGCAAGTCACGGACCGATGTCGCTGGTGGCATGATCGGGGAAGGGAAGGAAATGGGGGAAAAGTAGTGTGCGGCTTGTGAGAGGAAGGAAAAGGAAGTAGAAAAAGAAGGAAAAGAAAGGAAGAAAAGACAGACACGCAAATCGAGACGACTGTGCACCCTCAAGCCGGACACCACATTGGTCCCAAATCACAAAAAGGCGCACAGACAACCAACCACAACTCACACAACACAAGAAACAACAGATTATCCATTAATAAACCATTTAAGCAATATTACAATAAATCACATGGTTTGCAAATAAAAATGGATAATCAGGCCTAGATGTCACATCCTACCCCCTTAAAAGAATTTCGTCCTCGAAATTCAGTACTAACAAAACAAGTAGGGGTACTATCTCTTGATGTCCATCTCGTGTTCCCAGGTAGCCTCCTCTAGACCATGGTGTTGCCACTGAACTAACACCAATGGAATCACTCTATTCCTGAGGACTTGATCTTTCCTGTCCAGTATCTGAACTACATTATTAACCATATTCAAGTCCTCCCGCAGCTCCTCTGGCTGTACTGGTATCACCTGTGACGCATCGACCAAACACTTCCTCAACATCGACACATGGAAGGTGTTGTGTACACCCACCAACTCTAGAGGTAGATCTAGTCTATAAGCCACCTCACCAACCCTCTTCATAATCTGATACAGTCTGATATATCTAGGGCTCAACTTGCCTCTCCACCGAACCGCATTACACCCTTGGTTGGTGACACCTTCCAGAAAACGAAGTCTCCTACCTCAAATTCCAGAGGTCTCCGCCTCCTATCAGCATAGCTCTTCTGCCGACTCTGGGCAGACAACAACCTCTTCCTGATCAGATCCACCTTGCCCTCGTATTGTTGTACGATCTCGGGCCCAACTAACTGCCTCTCACCCACCTCACTCAAGTAAGTGGGTGTCCTACAGGGTCTGCCATACAATGCCTCATATGGTGCCATACCAATACTAGTGTGGTAACTGTTATTATATGAAAACTCAATCAGAGGTAAATGATCCTCCCAGCTACCACCAAAGTCCAAGACGTAGGCCCTCAGCATGTCCTCTAGTGTCTGGATGGTCCTCTTTGTCTGGCCATCCGTCTGGCGGTGGAAAGCAGTGCTAAAATTCAACACTGTGCCAAAAGCCTCTTGTAGAGCGCCCCAGAATCTCGATGTAAACCTCGTGTCTCTATCAGACACAATAGACACTGGGACACTAGGCAATCTCACAATCTCTGCCACATACAACTCTATCAGTTTTGCCAAAGGAAGATTCACCCTCATTGGCAAGAAATGTGTCGATTTCATAAGGTGATCTACTATCACCCACACAGTATCATTCTTTCTTCGGGTTCGCAGCAAACCCATCACAAAGTCCATCGACACATCTTCCCATTTCCATACTGGAATGTCTAGAGGCATAAAGTCCCTCCAGGCTTCTGGTGCTCTATCTTCACCATCTGGTAGGTTGCACACTTCGCCACATACTCAGCAATCTCTCTCTTCATCCCATGCCACCAAAAGTTCCTCTTCAGGTCTTTGTACATCTTGGTGCTTCCTGGATGAATAGAGTATCTGGAGCGGTGGGTTTCATCCAACAAACTATTCTTGGTTTCTTCTATCTGAGGTACATATAATCTCAAGTCATACCTCAACCCACCATCCACCCCAATAGAAAAATGAGGGGCATTACCAGCTTCTAGCTTGCTCCAGATATCAGACACAAAAGAATCATAATGCTGAGCTGTGACAATCGCCTCGATCATCCTCGGGCGAACAGACAAGTTAGCCAGCACTACCCTAGCGGGTCCCTAAGACTGCCTTCAAGGCCTGCTTTCCACTAGTCCCTCCAACAATTTCCATTCATGGATCATCAGACTAGCCACGACATGAGTGTGTCTGCTTAGAGCATCAACAACCACATTAGCCTTCCCTGGGTGGTAGGACAAACTGAAATCATAATCCTTAATATACTCCACCCAGTGCCTCTGTCTCAGGTTCAAATCCTTCTGAGTAAAGATGTACTTCAGACTCATGTGATCTGTGTACACCTCAAACTATTCACCATATAAATAATGCCTCCAAATCTTCAAGGCGAACACAACAGCAGCCATCTCTAAATCATGGGTGGGGTAATTCTTCTTATGATCTTTCAGCTGGCGCGAGGCATACGCCACCACCCTACCATGCTGCATCAACACACACCCCAAACCAGTCCCACAAGCATCACTGTAGACTGTAAAACCTCCACTCCTAGAGGGCAAAGTCAAAATTGGGGCCGATACCAAACGAGCCTTCAACTCATTGAAGCTCTCCTCGCACTGCCAATCCTAAGCAAAGTGCACTTCCTTCTTGGTCAATCTGGTCAATGGTGCAGTAATCTTGGAGAAATCCTGAATGAATCTCCTATAATATCCTGCCAGGCCAAGAAAACATCTAATCTCAGTTACTGTCTTTGGTCTAGCCTAACTGCTCACAGCTTCCACTTTGGCTGGATCTACATTGATGGCTTCTCCTGAAATAATATGACCAAGGAAAGACACCTCTTCCAGCCAAAACTCGCACTTGGAGAACTTGGCATAAAGCTGATGCTGCCTCAACGTCTCCAGTACGATCCTCAAGTGCCTCCGGTGGATTTGAACATCCGGAGAATACACCAAAACATCGTCACAAAAATAACCACAAACTCATCCAAATAGGGCCAGAACACCCTATTCATCGGTCCATAAAGGCAGTCGGAGCATTCGTCAACCCGTATGGCATAACCAAAAACTCATAATGTCTATAACGGGTGCGAAAAGCTGTCTTCTGCACATCTGGCTCACTAATCCTCAACTGATGGTATGCAGATCTCAAGTTTATCTTGGAAAACACCAATGCCCCCTGCAAATGGTCGAACAAATCGTCGATCTTGGGTAGTGGATACTTTTCTTAATAGTGGTCTGGTTCAACATCCGATAATCTATACAAAGCTGAAGTGAACCATCCTTCTTCTTCACAAATAGAACAGGTGCTCCCCAAGGTGAAACACTGGGACGAATGAATCCCTTATCCATCAGTTCATGCAGTTGATTCCGGAGCTCCCATAGCTAAGTAGGTGCCATCCTGTACGGAGCCTTAGAAATAGGACCTGATCCCGACACCAAATCAATCGCAAACTCCACTTCCCTGTGCGGTGGCATTCCAGGCAATTCCTCTAGAAAAACATCGGGATATTCCCTCACCATCGGCAAGTCCTTAATCTTGACCACATGCGAAGTAGAAACTGTCACACAGGCCAACTAGCCCACACTGCCTCTCGCCAGATGATGATAGGCCTTGAGAGCAGAAATCACTTTCCTGGGCTCACCCGGTCTGGTGCCCTGTACCATACACTAGCCTTGGCTTGGACACTCTGCCAAAACTCTTCTCTTGGCACAATCTATCATAGCTGAATGCTGTGCCAGCCAATCCATTCCCAGGATAACGTCATAATCCTGCATATCCATCAGGATCAAGTTGGCATGAAAACTCCCGTCCCCCCAGCTGAATATCAATTGGTCTCAAATACCTCCACGCTAGACTGTGTTCTCCCAATGGAGTGACCACATCTAGGTGGAATGCCAACTTGGCTAGCCTAGTCCCGATCTCAGAAGTAAACGACTTGGAGACAAAAGAAAATGAACTCCCGGAGTCGAACAAGACTTGAGCCATCCGATCAGCCACAAGGAAAGATCCTATAATCAACACACCATAACCATAATCATATTGAGAAATAGTGTCAATTACACATAGGATCTGTTATTACAGGACAGGACTTATCAAACTCAGCTGTGCTAATTCTCACCTTCCACCACATCTCTAGATGGACCAACGTCTGGGGCAGCAATGGAGAACACTTTCCCCTTGGTAGGCCGACGTGGCGTATCTCCTGCTGGCTTTGGCTGACTGGGACAGTCCTTTTGGTAATGTCCGGACTTCCCACAGTTGTAGCAGACTACTCTGTCCAAATTCCTTTTCCTTTGCCAACATTGCGCCGCAACATGCCCCATCGTGCCACAGACATGGCACGGTCCCACCTGTGGGCCACTGCTAGACCCAGCATGGCTGAAACACATACTCTCTTCTCTACTAGACATAGGCCGTTGCTTCCGCTTCTTCCTAGAGCAGCCAGAACTCCTAGAACTTGGCGCTTCCATCACAGACAGTCGAGAAACGGAAGGTCGTGAGACAGAAGGTCGAGAGACAGACTTTCTCTCCTTTTCCTTCTTGGGATACTCTTCCTGAAACAGCCTACGATCATCCTCATAGCGGCTGGCAAGCTCAATAGCCTCCGCTAAAGTCTGGCATCTAAAGCCAATAACTCTAGATCTCAGCATAGGATTCAGTTCTTCTATAAATCACTTGGCTCCGTTCTTCTCAGATACTGTAGCCTGAGAGAACTTCTCTAGCTGAAGGAAGGACGACTCATACTAAGCCACAAACAGGTTACCCAGCTTCAGGTTCGAATTCTCTGTCCAGCTTATCCCTCTCATGCTTAGGGAAAAACCTCCCATAGAACACCCCTTAGAACTCATCTCAAGAGATCATCAGCAGGTCCGCATTCGGGAATTTGGTGCGGCGCGCTGTCCTCCACCACTGATCCGTAGCGCCCTTGAGCTGGAAAGCTGCAATTCAGACCCACTTATCTGCTGGACACTCAATCCCCTCAAGGATCTTTTCCACCTCCAGGAACCAAGCCTCACACTCCTCAAGAGTGCCGCGCCCATCAAAGGTTGGCGCACCAAGCTGGCGGAACTGCTTGATCCACGGGTCTCCCTTCGCCTCATCCTTGCCGTTGCTGCCAAAGGACTGGGAGAAACCCCGCATCATCTCGCCAAATTCCCATCTCATCCCCCTCCAAGCACTACTCTCTCCCATCTCAGAGTCAGATACAGGGGTCTTGCCACGACTGCGGCTTCGATGAGACATCTTCCTGCCAGCACCACAAAACACAACAATCCAAAAAATTCAGGTGCACGACCCTCGATTGTGTAGTCCTAGGTGTTAGAAATATTACATTAATTTTGATGATTATTCAATTGTGCTTATTTTCATAAATACTATAACGTGAAAAAGATTTTAAGTGTCTTAGCATGAATTCAAAAATATATATACCGACATCAAGAGCGACAGACAGTTCCAGCAAATATCAGAGTATT
>JAMKQA010026235.1:0-12895 GCA_024699735.1 Posidonia australis
GCTATTTCGTGGGCCGGGCCGGCCCGACCCGGCCCGGTTTCCATTTCTACTTGTGGGCCCAAGTGGGTCCAAATGGACCAAATGGGCATAAATGGGCCTGAAAAGGTTTTGAGCTCAGCCACCAGATCCTTATCCTGCAAAATTGAAAATTCGGGGTGTCTACAGTAGGTGTGCTAGCTAAATGTGCCAAGTAAGTGTGCTAGCTAGGTGCTCTCTCCTACCTATCTGGATTTCTAGTTGGGCTGCGGACTTGCTATGGGTTTAGGATTGGTTCAAGGGTTAGACACATCCAAAGCAACATCTGGAAAGCTCATCTATGGGTCACCTCAAAATCGGGGTGTCTACACCAACATAGCCTAAACCAGGGGCCAGAGCCGCTACTGAATCTGTGCATGTGGCCCGTGCAATCGGCCCATGCTCCTAGTTTTCTGTCAGAATTCAAAAAACCTATAGCCGGGCACCCAAAAAAATCACCCAAGGTGGGAGCTAAAAACAGATCCCTCAAACAATTACCAAAAATCTCGAATAAAACATAAGATGTAGACTCTTGAGTCTACTCCAAAACCTAACAAACAAAACTGAAATCCATTCACTATGCATCAAGATACAAAATTGCAAAGGTACAAGGGTCAAAACGACCCAAATCTCAACCATCGACATAAACATCCATTAAACCACAATAAATTCCCAAAAATTCTAAAACATTAAATTTAGCCTAGATTGCAAGCATCCTAGGCATTTCTGTCATTTTACATGATTTCTACACATTAAATTGGGGACACATACCTAAAACAATCGTCGACGACCCAATGTGCCCTCCAACCAGCCATTGACCTCCACCGACGACCACGACCCTCGTCGAGGCTCCCTCGACCTTAAAGACATGCCACCGGAACTCCACACTCTGCAACATGCCACCGCACGCTACCGCACGCCTCCGTCGACACTCAAGCATCGAAACAATGGTGGACAAGGGAGGAGATGGGAACGAGAGGAGAGATCGAGAGAAAGGGCGAGCAGGGGAGAGGTGGAGTGAGTGGAGGGAGACGAGACGGGATGGAAGGGGTGGAGGGAGATGGTGTGCTCGGGACAGTGGAAAACGCATGGAGAACAAGAGGAGGAGAGGAAGGTGTGTCGGAGAAGACTCACCCCATGCATGCATAAATATGCGAGGAAGGAAATGGTTGCGCACCTGCCCACCAACCCCTAGCATGCACACACCAACAAGTCTTCAGCCACCCTCCAGCCTCGCCACACACAGGCCAACTGCCAGCTTCAAAGCACAAGCCAACGACTCCCCGCACCAAAATACTCCCACCAACCACTCCACAACGTGGGCCCCGCACGGACCCACACCCAGGCCCACTAGCACAGTGATACAATGCATAGTGCCAACCACGCACAGGAACATTTAAACAAAAACCGGTCCACGAGGTCGAAGCTCAAAACCACACCAACGGGCCTCGAAACAGTAACACCCATCTAGGAATAAATTCATTAACATGTAAATAATTACAAAATGAATTTACAAGTGTTACAAATTAACATGCAATTAACAAATTAAATAAGCCATAATTAACACTTAACATGTAATTAACAAGAAATCCCTAAGTTAGTTCCAGAATTGGAACATGAGAACCCTAATTAGATCGATTATATACACAATTGACCGAAACCCTAACTTTAATTGTTAAATCGATAAAATTTGATTAAAGAACAAAAAAACGTTATGTTAATTTTAGTATCAAAACATGGAAAGCTTAATTAGGCCAATTGTATACACAATCGATCAAAATCCTAGCCTTAACTGTTAAATTCATAAAACTTAATTAAAGAAAAAGAGCCTCATGTTAATTTCAGTATCAGAACATGTAAATCTTAATTAGATCGATTATAAACACAATCGATCAAAACGCCAATCTTAACCATTAAATTGATAAAACTTGATTAAGGAATAAAAAGCCCTACGTTAATTTCAGTATCAAAACATGTAAACCCTAATTAGGTCGATTGTAAACATAATTGATCAAAACCCTAACCCTAAGTAGTAAGAAACCCTAACTCAAATATAGAAGAACCTAAACCTAAACCCTAAGTAAAATCACCCTTAGTAATAAGCTATTGGAATGGCTCCAAATAAACTCCTAAAATATTCTGATACTAACCACGATTTACCAGTCATCGTTGGTCGTCTTCCACGATCAGGCTCCACCACCAACACCTTAGTTGCATTAGTGCTGATCACGAACAATTTTGTTGCTCTCAATGTTGACGATCGTTTGACAGTACTTCGACAGCAACAACCACAACCAATGCCTCTAAATGAATCGAGGGACCACAGCGTAAGTGAATTGGGAGACCAATTCAAGTTGTGAGGCAATCAGACCAGATAGGTTTTTTATTAGACGAAGGGTAGGTTAATCTTTTCGTATAAGTTAACTATAGTTAGTTACGGAGACTCAACGGACTTATATGGTAGTTGATGTTAAGTACATACATATAAGATTTTCAAGTTTTTAAACGTATACATGTAATTTTAAATGAAAGGAAGGTATTAACAAAAATACTACTTTTAAGGATGGTATTTGAGTAAAAAATCCTTTTTATTTTTTTCCCCATCTCTTGTGTACATCATATATACATCATATATACATCATATATACGAGGGGAGAACAAGATACCGAATCCAAATTGTTTCTCTACCAAACTTTCCAATTAATTATATACAAAAAACTTATTTTGAATGACACTCAACATGATTTACTAAAAAAACGCATAGACCTCACCGAGTTTAAGTAGGACAAGACGCTCTTTCATCATTACATACATACACACATATTTGTCCCTCAGTACATACCTAAAATATTGTCAAAATAAAAATATATCAATATGAATGCAATGCTCCTCTATTCCTTGCTCTCCGAATATGATCCCAACTTATTGCAAAAACTTTCTTTACATGGTCAATCAAACATGACACAATATCAATTAATAGCATTTAATAATTTACGCCAAATTCACTTTCCAAATTGCATAAGAATAAACATTACAAATAAAAAAAAAAATAAGAATAAAAAAACACCACGACAACACCAACAACACTAATAATACTGCTAATACTGCTGCTTCAAACAGGAGTAGCATGGACTTGGGTATGTTGTTGGGGAAGGAGGAGAAGGAGAACAACAAGAGGAGGAGGGGAGTTGGGAAAGAGGGGGCTGATTTGCGATGGAAACGGCCGAGAACATCTGATGCTGCTCCTGCTGCGGATGATGATCATGATGAGGTTGAGAAGGAGGAGCAGAGACAGAAGCGCGATTTCTTCGATGGTGTCCCGGATGATATGGTGCTTCTTGTTCTCTGCAAGCTGAGCTCCACCGCCTCGTGTCCTGCTGATCTGATCAGTGTCCAGAGCACGTATGATGACCCCCATCCTTATTTCTCTCTTGTTCAAGTAAGAAGTGTTTTTATTTTGTTTACTTACGATTTGATATGCACAGATGCAAGAGACTGAAGGAACTAACTCTACAACCTCAAGTTCTATCGAAGGCGTCGCTCAAATCGGTGGCGGTCACGGCCAGAAACTGGTCGGAGCCCGCGCACCGGTTCATGAAACAGTGCGCCGACGCCGGCAATCTGGAAGCGTGCTACGTCCTCGGTATGGTATGACCCACAAACCAATCTCGTGTTCTCCAAAATCTTGTTTTTGTTCATCCTTCAAAGAGAAAAGAATCGATGTGTCTTCTTATATTTTTCCAGATCCGGTTCTACTGCCTGCAGAACAGAGACACGGGCGCGTCGCTGCTGGCGAAAGCGGCGATGGGGTCGCACTTGGCGGCGCTCTACGCTTTAGCGGTGATCCAATTCAACGGGAGCGGCGGCTGCAAGAGCGATAAGGACGTCCGCGCCGGAATCGCCCTCTGCGCAAGAGCGGCCTACCTCGGCCACATCGACGCACTCCGGGAGTTGGGACACTGCCTCCAGGACGGTTATGGCATTCACCAGAGTGTCGCTGAGGGCCGCCGCTTCCTCGTCCAGGCCAATGCCCAGGAGCTCGCCGGTGTCATCTCTGCTGACAGTATGTGTCTCCTCTGCCACCCTCACCGCCACGTTGCCGGGACGGGCCGCTGCCGGTTGTTGAGCTACTTCCGGTGCCACGTGCCGCAGCCGGAGGTGCACCCGGCGAACCGGTTTCTGGTGGACTGGTTCGCGGCGAGGGGCGGGGGCAGGAGCAACGGGGACGAGAAAGCGACGGCGCTGAGGCTTTGCTCGCAAGTGGGCTGTGGGCGGCCGGAGACGAGGAGGCACGAGTTCCGCCGGTGCTCCGTCTGTGGGTTGGTGAACTACTGCTCTCGTGCTTGCCAGGCGTTGGACTGGAAGCTCCGGCACAAGGGGGACTGCACGGCCATGGAGCGGTGGGTGAACGACGTCGAAGGCGGCGGAGTGGCTGTGGTGGCGGTTGCAGCCGGAATTTGATCTCAACGTCGGCGCCGCCGGGACCATCGACGAGTAGAGGTGGTGATGGTGTTGAAGTTATTTTTTCTCCTTTACGTCTTTATGAAAAATAAAAATTGCCTGCATACACGTTATATGTAGGCAATGTCCCTTTGTAGTCTTCGTGTAATTTTCATCTTTTGATAAAAAAAAAGGAATATGAAAACGATAATGGTCCGCTTCGTGTGTAGTAGCGTGTATGGTGGAGCTTTCGATGCTGCATTAATCCGTTTTAAAATCTACTGCATTAAAATACAATTTCCAAAACTTCAAGAAAAATCCCAAAAATGTCCTAGTAGGCCCGCGCATGTGAAGCTCGCAGGCACTTTTGTCTGAAAGCCAGCGAACCACGGGCTAGAGCCGTTGTTGAATCAGTGCATGTGGCCCGTGCAATCGCTCCGTATTCCTAGTTTTCTGTCAAAATTCAAAAAACTATAGCCATGCATCCAAAAAAATTACTCAAGGTGGGAGTTTCAATCAAATCCCTCAAATAATCAACAAAAATCTCGAATAAAACATAAGATGTATACTCTTGAGTCTACTCCAAAACCTAACAAACAAAATCGAAATCCATTCACTATGCATTAAGATAAAATTGCAAATGTATAAGGATCAAAACGACTCAAATCTCAACCATCGACATAAACATCCATAAAAACTATAATAAATTCTCAAAAATTCTAAAACATTAAATTTAGCCTAGATTACAAGCATCCTAGGCATTTCTGCTATTTTATATGATTTCTACACATTAAATTGGAGATACATACCTAAAACAATCGTCGACGACCCAACGTGCCCTCCAACCAACCATTGACCTCCACCGACGACCACGACCATCGTCGAGGCTCCCCTGACCTTAAAGACATGCCACCGAAGCTCCACACTCTGCCCCGTGCCGCCGCACGCTGCCGCACGCCTCCGTCGACTCTCAAGCACATCGAAACAATGGTGGACAAGGTAGGAGATGGGAACGAGAGGAGTGATGGAGAGAAAGGGCGAGCAGGGGGAGAGGTGGAGTGAGTGGAGGGAGAGGAAACGAGAAGGAGGGGAGGAGGGAGATGGCGTGCTCGGGACAGTGGAAAACGCATAGAGAATAAGAGGAGGAGGAGGAAGGTGTGTCGGAGAAGACTCGCCCCATGCATGGATAAATATGCGAGGAAGGAAATAGCTGCGCACCTGCCCACCAACCCCTAGCATGTATGCACCAACAAGTCTTCAACCACCCTCCAGCCTCGCCACACACAGGCCAACTGCCAGCTTCAAAGCACCAGCCAACGACTCCTTGCACCAAAATACTCCCACCAACCAGTCCACAACGTGGGCCCCGCACGGACCCACACCCAGGCCCACTGGCACAGTGACACAAAGCATAGTGCCAACCACGCACAGGAACATTTAAACAAAAATCAGTCCACGAGGTCGAAGCCCAAAACCACAAAACTACACCAACGGGTCTCGAAACAGTAACACCCATCCAGGAATAAATTCATTAACATGTAAATAATTACAAAATGAATTTACAGGTGTTACAAGTTAACATGCAATTAACAAATTAAATAAGCCATAATTAACACTTAACATGTAATTAACAAGAAATCCCTAAGTTAGTTCTAGAAATAGAACATGAGAATCCTAATTAGATCGATTATATACACAATTGATCGAAACCCTAACTTTAATTGTTAAATCGATAAAATTTGATTAAAGAACAAAAAAACGCTATATTAATTTTAGTATCAAAACATGGAAAGCTTAATTAGGCCAATTGTATACACAATCGATCAAAATCCTAGCCTTAACTGTTAAATTCATAAAACTTAATTAAAGAAAAAGAACCTCATGATACTTTCAGTATCAGAACATGTAAATCTTAATTAGATCAATTATAAACACAATCGATCAAAACGCCAATCTTAATCATTAAATTGATAAAACTTGATTAAAGAATAAAAAGTCCTATGTTAATTTCAATATCAAAACATGTAAACCCTAATTAGATCGATTGTAAACATAATTGATCAAAAAAAAAAAAAAGGGAAGATGAAAACGATAATGGTCCGCTTCGTGTGTAGTAGCGTGTATGGTGGAGTTTTCGATGCTGCATTAATCCGTTTTATTTTTATTTGGAAAAATCATGCAGAAGAATACCATACAGCAAGTGTAGGGAGTCATGGGTCTCAATTCTGCCTTTAAACATAGCTAATATACACTTTATTATACGTGATAATGTTCGCATTAAACGAGTGTTTGAGCGTTCGGTGTGTATTTATGGTTTGGGTGGTGCATGCGGAAGCAGCCAAGCTGGTATCCATTTACGACTCTTTCTTGATCCGTCTCTTCCGGCTCATCATCATGTGTATGCTTTTTAGACGCAAAGCTGCAAGATGAAATGACGTGTACATTACGGATTGTACATGTCGTTTTCCGCGTACGTACGTGGAGAGTGTGTCCGGGTTTCTTTCCTGGCTATCTTTTTCCTCTTGAAATAACCTTTTGCATTCTTAATTTATGAGAAAGAAAAAAAATTACATTTTGCGTTGAGGTTAAGTCTGTACTGTACATGCATGGGAACAGGAATCCTCAGCTGATAAGGACGACTAGAGTCGCTTTCTTTGTCAATATACAAATGCCAAACAACGAAGATAACGGAAAACGCAGAGCAGCTAAAAGAGAAAGTTACAAGAGCAGCAGAAGGAGAGTTGTGTGTGTGTATGGGAAGGAATCCAAGGCTTTTTACGTTGTCCACACAACCTTTGCATAGACTAATCTCCTCTTGTCTTTAGAGGCCGAAGGAACTGGTGATGATTTTTTTGTAAACGGTAATTGATATTTATTACTACAACTACAAAGTAGTTTAATGGTGATGACTAAGGTTTGTTTATTTGACGCGCGATGGCCTCTAAGCACTTGGATCCCAATTGCAGCTGCGCACCAGACCACCTCTTGTTGTTCTCGCTCCCACCCGTGAATGCACCAGAATTTATTGTTTATTTAATGATCAGGTGGCCACATTGTGCGTGCGCCCTGATCTCTGATGTGTGTTAGATATGTCGAAAGAAATGACGACTGTTGTCATGTGTTTGGTGTGAATTTAACAAGATTGATTTGTAGATATCAAAAAAAAAAAACAAGATTGAGTTGTAGGATGCTAACAATCCGAATAGATACAAAGGAAAGCCGACACAAGTAAAAATGAAAGATAACTAACTAGTACCATATTGTTACTAGGACAGAGGTTGGTGCACTTGGGGGCAGTTATTTGGGTTCACATCATCACATGTAATTAATGTTCGGGTTAGTGCGGGTTCTGGTTTGTGGAATGCTGCGCATTTAAAAGAGTTCTTTCTGATGGATACCGTAATAATAATATTCATTATCATATAGAAATTTGCGATGCTTGCCAACCATGGGAATGACATAGCTTTAGTCGTATAATTCTATTTGGCACGCTAATCTTATTGTTGTTAAATTCTATTTGATACATTAGCTCAAATCGTGTTAAAAATGGTCTACGTGTTGGTAACCCTTTTAAATAAAGTTGAGCTCATGTATCATGACTTGTACTAATCAGACAATTATTTTGTTCTTGAATTTTCGGGCGTTCGCTTGAGCTCATGGTTATGTTTTTTCTTTTTTCTTTTTTTTTATAAAGTTGCAGTTGGATAATGTTGTTGTAATTAGGTCATGTAAAAAGTCGTGATTTGTACTGTCAGTCTTGTAATCACGCTTCAAGAAAAAAAATACTAGATCCAAATTTAATCCGTGGCCGTTAATCATGCAGTCATGCAGCCTCTACCTCTATCTTCTTCACTGTTTCTCCTTTTTCCTCTTCTAATTCTGCCTCTTCTCCGCCACTTCTCTCTCTCTTATCTCGATGAGAGCTTCCTCCTCCACATCCTGGGAGAGGAATGAGAGGTTATACACTTATTCTTCTTCTTTATCGGATCCCTAAAAATCCTCGATGGTCTACGAAAACGATTTAAGAATATTGCTCTTGGCAAATAGGATGGAGGAAATATGTTCCTCTCCTCTCGCTGACACTTATTCTGGTAAAAACAACCCTAACTTGAAGGTAGAGATGGGTGTTGTGGAAACATTAGTTGAGTATTTTACCACACTCTCAATTAACCTTACATCTATAATCCTTGCATGGATCCTTCGTTCAATCGGAAGCACAAACAATCATGCTTAGATCTCCTCTTATGTCACAATAACTCTCCCTTATCTGAGATTCCTTAGGCATCTCTGATTTTGGACTTTGATGACAAAGGAGATAAAAGATGTGAACATCACATTTCATCCCTTCTAAGGTCAAGAACTTTAACTGAGGGTGACCTTTTAAGTACATATCGGGTGAAGAAGAAAGGCACTTTCGTGGGCTCGTTGGACCTTTCACCCAATATGTTTATGTCCACCTCAAGAGTCACTTTCCTTTTTCCCCAAAGTGATGGAGAGTCTTCACTGGTGAACCACCTTGACATGGTGGCATAGCTTATCCGTGGCCAACAAAACAATGCATCTCAAACATCATATCTCAAGATCCTCACCATATCTTCTCTGATCCTAATATTAATCACGTTGTCAGGACACCATTTGACATAGTTCTCGATTTTGGTATGGCGATGGTACCCACGATATGGTATTCAGATGCATTAAATGCATCCCATGTTTTTTTTTGGCAATGATATGTAGTATTAGATTATAATCCCAAGGACGGAAATCCAAGGGAATCAAGGGTCAAAAGTATCACAAACTTACTTAGGCAATGTTCATGCCAATATTACAGATAGTCAGCTAAGCTGGCAATAAAGTTTCAATATTTAAAAACAAAGATAAGCTACTGCTCCATAACTTCAACAGCAGCAGCAGCAGGAATAGTGGAATCATTAGAGGTGGGAGTAAATGCATCCCATGTTGCCTGTAGAGTTCGAGCCAGGCCTCATAAGCAGTGTCATTCCTCTTACATTAAATTCAAGGGATTGATGGTGGCTCCAAATGTCCTTTCACTAGTAAAACACTCTGGCTCACGCTTCCTTCTACTGGTGCAGTTCTTAGAAATCAAAGAATTGAGAAAACTGAATCGATGCTGCGACGCATGAAGAAAATGTAACTATCTTTTCTCCTCAGGCGTCCATTCAGTCCTGTGAGGATGACTAGAATTATGTCAAGAGATGATGTGTGACATCTCCTCTATCTCTATTTTGTACTAGAACTAGTAGGTGTTTCAAGTACGACTTGTGCAGTTATACTAGAGTACGTTGCAGGTTTAAGGGTATCGTTTCAAATGTAAATTCGTTGAACACTTGGTTGAAGTTTGCAAGTTTCTTAGTTGTCGACCTTCTAAACAGCAACTTACCCCCTGTAAACGAGATTTCTCTTTTTACTACTGCTCATCTCCCCCTTTAAACTCATTTATGGCAGGTTTTTTTGCCCAACAATTGATAGTAATTCCTCCCACTAACGTGGCTTACTATCATCTGAAGTTCCTCTCTTTTTGTGCCATAGTAACCACCAATTACAATAGCATCACAAAGGAGGAGCTGGCAGCTCATTTATTAGGTCAATGGCCATAGGAATAGGAGTGGAGGGTCTTTTGTATCACCGATTAGGGGTGCACGTGGATTAGGTTAGGTCAAATTAAGGGAGAACTCACGACCCAACTCACATTGTTCAGATTAAATAGTTTTAAATCCATACCCAACCCAGATCTAATTCAAACCCAACCCAATCCAATCCACAAACTTGGATTGGGTCGGGTGGGTTCTTGGGTTTTACAACACCTAATTTTACACAAAAAGAGATATAGATAAGAATAGTTGAATATGCAAATTTTACACAAAAAAGAAAAAATAATAATAACAAGGATCCAATGTGTAATCAACTGCAAAGGAGGAAGGAACGAGGAAACAACAGATCTTACCCCACTCTCCAAACCATTCTCTAGCCCACCACTCTGATTCCCAAGGGAATAGTACTAAAAAGTTTGCATCAGGTAACTCTATGAATCATACACCTATTCCTCGTTCATACCCTAGAAGGGGGTATGGTGGATCTATCCCTTCTTATTGTTTTTCATCCCATATCAACTCTTAGGGCTTGGGTTCCTCAAGGCTGGGAGAGATGTCTTCCCAAGATAATATTACTAATGGTATTCTTCGATGAAATACTTACAATGAATTTATGGAATTTTGTTCTAAAATTGGAAATGTGCTTAATGATACTTCAGATGTCAAAAGATTTCTTGATATTATACGAGCTTAGCATAACCTATCTTTTTCTAATTTAGATCTTGAAAATAACTGTATGTAGCTCCTATGGGCTCTATGCTACCAACTTCTTGTCTCTCTGCAAAATGTTGATCTGCTTTTACTATATAAATTGTGATGATTGTTTTGGCATGGATTATTCAAGAGTTGGGTAGTAGTAATATTAATTGTAGAGAACTGAGGAACTTAGTGCACATGATAAAGATAGACTTTCTCAGTATTATTAAAACTAAAGCTAAGTCTTTAACCCATATCACTTTGAGAACCATTGATAGTGGTAAGCTTAATAGGTGGGAACCATCCCAAGGTCTATCTGGAGGTTTCCTGATAGACTAAGATGATGCATCATCCTCCAATTAGAGGTTTATCATGGAAATTTTTTCTTTATCAATTAAATTTAGAAAATATTTATATTCTTTCGAATGGTGGTTCACAGGAGTATATGATCCTTGTACTGCACCGCAAAAATTAATTTCCTAGCTGAACTTAGATACCTACAGATCATTATAGCTGACAAATGGACTATTGAGGGAGATTTCAACATAATTAGATTTTTTTCATGAATTAGCTAATGGGTCTTATTATACTCCCTTGATAGCAAACTTTAACAACTTCATTGCTAATGCTAGCCTTATTGACTTGACTCCAAACAATTACTCCTTCACTTAGTCAAATTTCTAGGAAGAAGAAATAATAGTTAAGTTAAATCATTTTTCGATCTCTCTTACATGGGAGTCTCATTTCTCTAATACAATTTATGCTAGTAAAGCTAGAATTGTTTCATAGCATATTCCACTTTGTCCACCGCCACACCCTCCCCTTTCAGTGTAGTCCTCTTCCCTCACATTGCTTCCACCCTTGGACGCCCTCCCTAACCCAACGCCCCCGCGCCAGAGCGGGCCCCCCGCCCAAAGCCCGCGCCGCCGCCCACAGACGATGAATCAAGATTCGAAATCCCTAGATCTATGAATAAACTTGGGAACCGAGATGAAATGAGGAAATTAAACCCTGTCGACGACACCCTCCCCCCCCCCCATGACACCCTCCCTTTTCCGTCGCGCTCTCCTCACAATACATACCACCCCACCCAGATGCATAGCACAACCACCACCGCACAACACCTCAACGTACAGCACAACCCACACACCTCTCCCCGACGCCATCCTCCACCCCTCCCCCTCCCGCCAAATCCCCTCTGCTCCTCTCCTTTTTCTTCTTCCTAGTGGGGAGTGAAAGAAGAGGAGGAATGGAGATCTAATTTTTTCTTTTCACAACAATAATCTAACTTCTCATATCTCAGATATTGAAACTAAAATAGAAAAAAATAGTAACACTAAAACAAAACGATGATGAAGTATAAAATTGAAATTGAAACTAAAATATGAAAATAGTAGCAACATTAAGACAAAAACAAAGAAGTGTAAAATTGAAACTTAAACTAAAAAACTAAAAGGTTATGAATAAAAAAACTGATATTGTTATATAATAAGGGATATTAATGTGATTTAGTTACCATAAAAATTTATCAATAAATGAAAATAGAGGGAAAATAAAAATTCACAAAACCACAAATACAACATAGGTAGTTTTACTAATTTAAAACAAAAATTTAATCTCAGACATAAGCTGTGATTTTGTGATAGATGATCGAGGACTT
Organism: Posidonia australis; assembly: GCA_024699735.1. Classification (NCBI taxonomy): domain Eukaryota; kingdom Viridiplantae; phylum Streptophyta; class Magnoliopsida; order Alismatales; family Posidoniaceae; genus Posidonia; species Posidonia australis. Next base: position 12,421 of record JAMKQA010026235.1, read on the forward strand.
TACCAAATAAAAGTAAAGACGGATCTTACTTGATAATTTGCCTATATATATATATATATATATATATATATATATGGACCAACTCTAAAAAACAAGAAAACAACGGCAAGGGAAGAGGGAGCGGTGGAAGTCTCACTCGTTAATCGACGACAATCCAAAAAAAGGAAAATCACCCCTAATACAAGACCCACACGTGGCAACACCTCTCTTTTCCTTTCCATAGTCGATTCAGAATGAGGAGGAGACGAGGAGAAGGCAAAGAGGTAGTCCAACCACCTACAGCCACTACATGTCAATTCCCTGTGCAAACGTCGATAGCAAGCTCCCCTCTTCGCTTCTCTCCTCTTCCCATGCCGTTACATGAGAGAAAGGACGAGAAAGAAGAAAAGAAAGAGGGGAAGTGAGAGGGCGTCGAATGGGATGAGAAAATATGGACTTAAGTTGTATGTTTTGGGCCATGAAGTAGATATATATA
>JAMKQA010026238.1:0-10983 GCA_024699735.1 Posidonia australis
CCCATTTTTTATAGTTTGTTTCCTCATTAAATAATTCCAATATTGCAACTTAACGATCTGTTTCAATGCCTGCTCAATTCTGTCTATTTTCCATGTCTAATTTGTCAAGTATATAGATCACATTAAAGAATGTCAGGACTGTCTATATGTAAAGATAGCAATATTCTTTGGTCCATTCGTTCATGCTTTGGAGATTAGTTTTTATTTGAATGCTTTGGACAAGAGATCTGATCCAACCTGCAATTGATTCCGTAGGACACTTGTATAGCACTTAAAAGAGGGTTGTATATGAAAAAGACTGCCGACAACAATTGTCGAGCCATCTTGACATTGAGACATAGAATTAGGAAATGTGTTGCAAATCCGTGCACAACGTGATGAGATATGATTAAACTCGATGAATAAGAGATTAAAAGCTCACCTAATTTCTTAGGCCTTTACTGATGAGATTAAATGTGTTGTTACCATGAATAATCTGCAATTGTCAAGTTGATCTCCGTTAGAATTTTGCTTTCAATTGCAGCCATTGTTGTGTCATGGTTCTTTCGACTTGTTGTCGAGGATGCCTTCTGGCATCAATATTTGTGGGAGTTCAATTGTGATTCATTGCCTAACGGAATAATAGGAGGCTGTCTATGGTCATGATTGGTTTGATAAATTAAACGGTGCACTTGTTGAAACAGTCATGATATATATTGTAATTCTGGTTGCGTATGTTGATGATGTCACCCTAACTGAAGATAGTAGCATGGCTCTAAAGTAAAAGAATTCCTAGCCCAATCATTTGTTATCGAAGATCTAGGGTAGTTGAAGTATTTCCTGGGTACCAAAGTAGTTCTGTCTCGATAAGGATTTTTATATGCTTCACTTGTTAGAAGAAACATGGATTCTTAGAGTCAATCACATGATAATCAGTTGGGAGACAGATCATCATATTTATAAGTTAGAGAGTGTCCTCTTGAAACTAAACTGTCGGTTTCAAAATTTGTCAGTAGGGAAACTCATATATCTCATAGTCACTTTACCATTAGCAAGAAGAAATTTAGAATTTATGTGAATGTCACTATACAATTCATCGGTACGTAGTTGGACCACCATTCACATTGGTGTTGTTTATATAGACAAACAAATACATATAACGTTTTATTATAATATTATTCAAAAGAACGCTTCGGATGGTAACATATAATGCCTCGTGTTGTTTCTTCAGGTCAACTCGCAAATATTTTCGCTAAAATTACTTCTAGGAGACTTTTACGTTCAGTTGTTTCCAAGTAGGGTCTTGTTGTTATTCATGCCCCACCTTGAGGGTGGAAGGGGAAGTGTCGTGGGTATAGATTCGAGGTAGTGCAGGTAGTAGTAAGAGTAGAAGAAGAGAAGAAGATTGATGATGGCCATGTCATTTGGGATTGGAGTTAGGGTTATAAATAGGTAAGGTATTATCCGTTATGCTCCTATCTGTTGACGAATGGTATGGATAAAGATTTTTTTTTACTCATTTTAAAAAATTTATTTGTTTACCCATTACTCTATTACTTGGTTTGTTATAAGATAGTGTGATGGAATGCGTTTATCACTTCTTTACTTGATGTAAATCAAATTTAGAAGATATAGATATGGATTTCTAATTATTGATAAAAGTATTCATTGGTTTTTCGTGAAGTACATTTTGAAATATAGAAAGCTACGATGAGATCATATCTAAATAGAGTGTAAAATCTGACATAATTTTTTGAAGCAATACTAATTTATTTTTAAAATTAGAAAATGTTCATGTACTTTAAGTTAAATGTCGGCATTTGACAGTTTTTGATGTTGTTTTAAACTTTAAACTATTTTTATTCGAGATTGTTATAATTTAAATTATTTTATTATTGCTACTATTTGAATATCTTTAGGAACTATAAATAGATTTTGTATTACTCTTTTTTAAAAATATTGTTGTTCGTGTATAATTCTTATAGATTTTTCGTTGTAGTTTATTATACACTTACCTTATAATCCTACTCATCACCTATTTCTTGGAAATGATTAGGATATAAGTAATGTAAATTTTGACAAAAAAAAGGTACGTGCCCTATCCTTTACCCATTCTCTTGGGAAGGATAAGGATAGAGGGAGAGGTTCTTCCGATTCCATACCTAAACTATTTTCAACTCTAATTAGGGTGGTGTTTCATGTGAGGTCAAACTTGCATAAAAATCGACATTACACAACCTCCTTGGTTTGTTTTCCTTTTGTTCTCTTCTTCAATAAAATCTATTTCATGTTTCGACCAAAAAGGAATGTTCAACAATTAAGTTGGGACAAGCGAGATTCTGTGGTTCTAAAACACGTTCACATATTTGCACAATTGATCCATTCCCATGCTTAGTTTTTGCAAAAAGGAAGTAACGATCACTTGGATAATCGCTCGGAGAAGGAAGAGGTCATCTATTTGGAGGGGATATCATTTATTCGAAAATTTTCAGCAACAATTTGAGACTATTATGGCCCAAATTAATTTAGCCGAAACAGTTGTAAACACATCTTTTCCAATCACCTATTTACTCTGGTACTGCTCAATAACCCATTTTCATAGAAGGTACTGATTTAACCAACTCAAATACCTGAGTTAGTTAGGAGTTGCGGATTTTATAATTTTCTCGTAGATTTAGAACCTGATGGAATGACGTTGGATTCCCTTCTAACCATAAATTAAATAAAAAAAGATGAAGGTCATGACTTCCCAAACGACAATTTAAAAGAGGAAACTCATCACATTGCAATAGAGAGCCTGACCGAAACTCAACATCACAGCCTTGAATGAACGTAAACGTCCGACTCCCCGTTGCATGCCCATGACATGACTCCCTTCTTACTCTTACAAATCCAAATCCTAACACTCGAGAACACTTCTGGGCAGAGCTGACGTCGTACGTGGGTATGAATAGCTTCAAAAATCGTGTAATGTAATCATAACTTTTCTTTCATTTAGAAACTTGATTAATCAAGATGAGCCTGCAACCAAGAGATGACTTCCCTTAAAGCTGTCAAGGTGGATTTCCCTTAAAATCACCGTCTAATCCAATCCGTCCCTTTCTCCCATCCTTTACACGGTGTGATCGTACGCCCGTCACGATCATTTCTCTGGTGGTGATGTTGATGTGGGATCGATTTCCGAACTTTCTGCTCCGTCGTACGTTTCACCCCGTGTTGCAATAGACCTTTCAACAAAAATGTAGCATGCAGAAATAATTGCGTGAGGGATGGCAGTAGACAAATACTGCATTTGGTATAGGAAAACTTTTAGAATGGCCTTTATACATGTTGCTTCCTGCAGCTTCTTCAACGTTTCTACTTTCTACGCATATGTGGGTCAACAAGGATTTTCTCCAGAAACGCAAAAACGAGTTTTTCTTCTTTTCTTTTTTTGGGTTTGATTTGATGGCACATAATCGTTGCTTTAACTAATGTAGATCTTATACCGTTGTTTCTCTTTAGAGATTAGACTAGTAGCTTACTTCGAAAAGGGTTGCAGCTCAAAAGCTGATCACCTTTCTATCTTAAGTAATCAGTACTTTTAACATACTTATCATTATTATTATTATTATTAGTAAAAACCTTATCATCGACGATTCACCATCACGTGCATCGTTTATATATGTATAATTTAAGTGACAACTTGGCGGCTTGGATGATATTGTAGTGGTTTGCAACGATTAATTCCTATGTACTAACTAATTAATTAACAGAGACTGAACCCCTCTCTCTTCTCTCCTCTTAAGAAAAAAAAAAATTAAGAATTCGTTTGATAAAACTTTTAAACAATTTTTGAACATATAACTTCATAATTATTCAACAGTTCTATCAAATACTAACAATTTTTTTAGAAGTACGTAACTTCTAAAACAGTAATTCCTTTACATTTCTAGAAGTTGAGTTATGATAGGTTTTGGTTAGAAGTTAATTTCTACACTTAGATTCAAAATTAAGCTGAAGTTTTGTCAAACGGACTCTAAAAATCCATATTCAATTGATGAAATTCATATACATTATATATAGTTGGTTACATTATACTTTTCAATGTATGTCAAATAAATATGAAGTTTTAAATTAGAACCATCGATCATAAGAAAGCACATTATTACTAGTGTTATGAAAAAGATTGCACCTAGTTCTAGTGCACGATTCATGGCATTATCCAACGACTAAAAGACAAGTTCAGACAATAGTCAAACGAGCAGTCAACACATTCCCATCAGTCAAAGGTTTGCCTGCTGACCCATGGAATGGTGAGCAAGCAAAGTATATATAGGTCCCTTAGGCCTAAGACCGTAGCTTAAACCATCCCATCAAACACCACGCTTTTGCTCTGTCAAAACATCGCCTCAATCAAAAAAAGCCGGGAATAAGAACAACACATGCATCTCCATGAATGACCTTCAAGGTTTGAAAGGCGTTTTCATCTTTGCAGCTCTTTCTGATTTACCTCTCAAGCAATGAATGACATTAGTAACATCAATTTGTGTTTGTTAAGAAATTATTGGGATATGACCCGTCACTGTCGCGTTCGATGCTTAGAATATGTGCAATCTTGTTTTCTGGACGTGCTTTGATGAGAGATAAAGAGCATTTGCATGTCGGAATCACACCGACACAAATCTAACTACCAACTCTTCAGACTTAAATACATGATTATCCTTGACTACCACTTTCTATCCCTAGTTAATAGTCGCCTAGAAACCCGCAAGAAGTAGAACAGATGCATTTCATCTCCCCGAAACCAATGCCGGATTCTTTGACTTCGTTACTTGACTCTTCAAAACATGCATAGGCCATATGGATACAGATTACAGAGAGTGGTGGGTGTTGCATGCATGTGGGAATTATGGGGTAAGCTTAGTTTTTATTCTTGGGTTTTGCATTAATAGTTCATGGCCCTGGTCAACAGTGTTGCATTAACCTTTTTCGTTAGTTATTAATTTTGCATGCAGTGGTAAGTCGCCTGCTTGTCTACCATTTCCTTTCTTGTAGTGCATGTGGAGTAGTACTATCTTTCCAAGGGACATCATTAGAAGATTTGGTCTGATATTAGAACTTAGAAGAGGAAGCAAATCGAACGACAAACATTGGTTTTAACGTCGACAGAAAAGGAAATAGTTTAAAGAAGATCACTAGCTAGAGCCAATTTCAAGATTCAATGGCCATACCCAAAGTAACCCAGAGCAGCAAATATTACACATACTACCATTTTCCTATCAAATCTTCTTTTGGGTTTTCACTTGACTTTCAAGACTCCCCTCCTGTCTCTTATCTCTCTCCCTCCATTTATTCCTGCAACAACCTCTCACCAATAGAATAATCCCACACTTATAGCTCTTTCTTCTTCCTCTCCTCTCATTTACTACCCCCTGCAACCAAGCAACCCTTCCAACAAGTAACGATTCCCCTCACAGTGAAAAAAAAAAAGGGACAAAATATGAAACATGCGATGAAGTGGGATATAAAAGATAAAAAAAGGGTTTTGATTCTTATTTTATAGCTATTTCTTGAAGTCCTTCCATTCATTTTTCACTCTTCAAGTAAAAATAACTTACTATTACCATTTTCCCACAGATCCTGATAAAGCCCCAGCAATCTGCCTTTTCCTTGTTTTCCTTGTTTGGCATGGCAAGGAATTCCACTGTACCTTTAGTTGTGGGCAGGAGTACGTGATCCTGTTTTAATGCTAAAGTGCAAGAAAGTATGGGTTAGCAGCTGCACTCTTACACCACTAGCTTCCTCCCTCTTATCCCACTCTTTGTCTTAACATACACCCTGTATATATATATATATATATATATATATATATATTCTTATTTTGTTGTAGGATCAGAACCTCCGCTTGACAGGAAAGGCTACTTTTTTTTCCCTCTCTTTCCTAGTTGTAGTTTAATAGTTTTGATTTTTGGGAGATGCGAAGGAAAACTGTGATGTTTGATTTCTCTATGCAATAACAAATTCTTCCCTGCCATTAAGAAAACGTTGAGATATTGAATACCGGGTAGGTGAGAGCTATTATAAGAAGGGGACTTTGTGTCTGTCTAAGGGGAAGGAGAGTGTAGAGACTCCCAGCAGCAGCAAAAGTGCAGTGCAGTTCTTGCAGATAGACAGGCCAGACCCAGACCCACCTTCAGAAACTCCTTCTGCTGCTAACTTTCTCATCGGGTTGGTCATTATTTCAGACAAAACCAGCCATCGTCGTCGTCGTCATCATCATCATTATCATTCAAAACCCTGCCTTCACAGCCCCAACATCCATTCCCCATTCCTTCTCTTCCTCCATCTCATCATCACCATCATCATGGCTTCATCAAACAGGCACTGGCCTAGCTTGTTCAAATCCAAGCCCTGTAACACCCACCACCAATGGCAGCATGACATCAACACCTCCTCCCTCTTATCTAGTCCTTGCCAGAAACCTCCCTACTCTTCTGGTAATCGATCACCATGATCCCATCTTTATTACAATTCTCTTTGCTTCATGTCTACGTATGATTGATCTTCAGAAACTAAACCTAATTTTTCTTTTCTCAATTCCAACCAGCGATCGGCAGCGAGGAAAGGACACCGGAGCCAAAGCCAAGATGGAACCCTAAGCCGGAGCAGATACGAATCCTGGAAGCCATCTTCAATTCCGGCATGGTCAACCCCCCGCGCGACGAGATCAGGAAGATACGAGTGCAGCTGCAGGAATACGGCCAGGTCGGCGACGCCAACGTCTTCTACTGGTTCCAGAACCGGAAGTCGAGGAGCAAGCACAAGCAGCGCCAGCTCCAGTCCAGACAGCAGCCCCGCCACGCCGCCTCCGCCAGCACCGCCTCGACGCCCAACGTCGCCCTCACCGCTGCTTCGTCTTCCTCCTCTTCCTCCGACCCTTCCAACTCCTCCGGTTGCTCCGACAAGACCTTGCAGTCGTCGAAGACGGCAGCGAGCGGGAGCAACGTTGTCGACATGTCGAATTCGCCAACGAATTCCGTGAACCAGACCTATTTCCAGAGTTCCCAACAGGGCGATCAATTCACCGGTGCCGAGCCCTTCTTCTTCCAGACGCCAGCAAGTCAAGGTGGGTACTGCCTTTCCTCGGCGGCCGACTTGTCGTTGTCTAGCTTTGTTGGTCTGCCTGCAGCTGACCAGGGACTGGGGCTTAGGCCTGGGATTTGGAACGAGCTGATGAGCCAGGAGGTGTGCAAGAGTACTAGTATTGGGGGGACAGGAGAGAAGGGGAAGATGCAGTTGCACAATATCTATGGGACACCTGCTACTGCCACAACAACTGCTGTAATTACTACTGCTGCTTCTGCTGTTTTTTCTGTTGCTTCTCCTGCTGCTGCCACCGCCACAACTACTAGTGCAACAAAAGATACTTCAAGCGTTGCTGGTCCTTTCAGCGACATACTGCAAGGTATGAAATGTCAATCAGTAACTATATTTCTATCCTAGATAAGTTGCATGGTCACGTCTATACATCATGTATCATACTAAAACTATCTAGCATGAAGTTGGAATGATGGATGTGACTTGGGAGATAAAAATTGACAAGCATGCTTATGTTATCTTCTTCCATGAATGGCCACGTCCAAGTAGTCCATTACATCTGAAGACTAGATAGATCATAGATATAGGGAGGTGTTTGAATGAGAAGGGAAGACGAAACGCCTCTTCAACGTGGCACCTTAACCTAGAGGAGAGGAGGAGACGTGTGCATGGCGTTCAAGCCTCCCCAAGAAGAGAAACACGTAACGTTCACAGTGGTTACTGGGAAGAAATGAATGAATGTGCTTTGTCTATCTCTGTTTCTTGTTTGCTTGTTCGCTACTGTTGCTACAGTACCACATGCTGGCTTGGCATGGCATGCAGGGCTAGGATCAGTTGCAGCAGCTGGTTCATGTGGTGCGTCTAGATTGGTGGTGTTCATAAACGAAGTGGCGTTTGAGGTGGCAGCATGCCCTCTGAATGTGAGGGAAGCCTTTGGAGTTGACGCCGTACTCCTCCATTCTTCTGGCCTTCCTGTTCTTGTTGATGAGTGGGGTGTCACCGTCCAGCCTCTTCAGCATGGAGCTTCCTATTATGTGGTACCTACCTACCTCCCTCCCTCTCTCTCTCACATATCGTTAATTTCTTCATGATAATTACTGTGAAGCTCTTACGGCTTTGCTGCCCTTCTGTAAATTCTGGTGCAGGTCTAGATAACGTTACAGACAGGAGCTATGGTGTTCCTTCTTGTTTTAATTGTTCTATTTTCCCTTCTTTTTAATGTTCAATACATCAGATGTATGCCCGCTTCATCATGTGTTCGACGAGACACGTCATGTTGGTTTCAGAAAGATGAAGCTTGTTTTTCGAAGGAAAATATTATATTTATCCTTTATGAACTGGAAAGTATGTGCGCGCATGCATTGCTGTTTCATGGATGTGTTATGAATTTCTGGGGCCACATCTGGATTTTGTTTGCTACAGTTTATAAACAGCACCAGATCGAACTCTTTGTGCTTTTGGAAATAATTAAAGTAAGCTAAATAAGAGATGGAATGTATTGTAAAGTATTATTTAATTAGGATGTTGGAACCAGACATATTCTGCATATTTTATATTACTTCGACACATATCATCACGACGCATGGCGAGCGTTTCTATCATATAGCAATAAATTTAATGGTTTACTGTGTAAATATATACAGAAGAAGACTTGGATAAAATTGTAAGGTTTGAGAACGGAAGTTGATGCTATACTACGAGAAAATATATATCCTACAGTTAGACATGGAAATCGGTCCTGCATGGTCCGGACCCAACAATCCCATCCGTGGGCCAGACTAGGCCAGGCCTGCAGTGTCGGGCCTAAGGGTCAGGTCTGATTTGGTCCGTTTATTAGGCTCAATTTAGTCCGTAAAACAGTCTAGGCTAGGCCAGACCGGATCAGCCCGCCTATAAAAAAAAAAAAAATAGCTCGACCCGTTAAAAAAAAAATTACAGGGTCAGGCTAAAAAAAAAGCTACAGGACTGGGTTCAACCCGGTAGGGGTGGACATCCAAACCATCTAAATCGAATCGAACTGAACCATTTTTAGTGGTCTGGTTCGGTTTGAAATATCTCCAAACCGAACCATATGGTTCCATTTGTGATTTTAAAGGTGGTTTAACCGAATCGAACCGAATATAATATATTAATATAGATTATATATGTAAATATATATATTAGTTATTAAATATTTAAAAAATATAAATATATATAAGTAGCCCATTTAGGACTGAACAAGTGAACAAACGACGCCCTTATTTCTTCCCCACTCGCGATCGCCGCCTGCTGCCCGACTAGCAACCACCGCTTGCTGTCCTTCTCTGGTTCTCCCCCACACCACCGTCGGTCTCACCTGCAGTCTCCAAACAGATCGCCTCCTCCTCCACGTCGTGTCGCCGCCACCGTTCATCCACTCTGGTCGAAGCTCAGATCGACTCCTCCACATGGCCACCGATCTCGCCTCTTCCACCACGTCACCGCCAATCTCGCCTCTTCCTCCATGCTGCCACCGTTCATCAACGCCGCCACGTCGGTCTAAGTCGTGGTAGACTCGCATCTTTAGGTAGACCCGCTCCCTACCTCCCTCTGGAATCTGGATCTGTTCTCCGTGATCTAGATTTTTTTTCAGGGAGGAGATATCTGATGGTTTCTTGTTGGATGTGTGAAAAGCCTGTGACTCTATTTGAATACCTAACTACTCCATAACACAGTGACTACGAAACCAGATGAGGTAGTGGTGTAGTGTTAAGGTTCTTGTTAGTTTATCATTATTTTTCCATAGAAAAAAACCATTCACTAATTTTCGTAGCTACTTCTAAAGGTATTCTTTTGCAGTGTGGCCAACTAGATTTATTGACTTTTAGATACAATGATTTGTTAGAGTTCTGCATAGTGAACCTTTCAGAAACATGTTTAGCACTTGTTCATGCATCTTTCCTGATAAAATAATTTCATCAGCTTGTAAAATGGGACATAGTTGCTTCCATATTGTTGTTGCCGTGTCTTCTTCTTCCCCTGTTATTTTCTTGAAGTTTTGGTTTTGTTTTTATAGAGATTGACATCATGAGGTATGAATGGAGTGTTTTTTAAATAAATAAAATGATTTCAAATTATTTGATTTAGTGGCTATTAATTAATTTGAATCCTAGGCAATCATACTAACATAATGAAATGCTATACATACTAGAGTGAACAGTCAGATGATTACTAGTATAGTGAACACTTACTAATTTACTAGCAATATATATCTCACCAGGTTCTTCTATTTGAACATCTTGATTATGTAGATACTCATGCACATATGGAGTGGATACAGATTGCAATTTATTAATGCATTGTTTTCTTTTACAACTCCTGAATTTATCTTCCTTTGGTTTTAAGGTGTTGGATAATTTGAAGGGTTATGCTATGAGAGCTCTTGTAGTCTTGTAAATGCTATTGATCACCTTTGCATGGTTGCTTAAAAATTGACAAATTTTAAGGACGACTCCCTCTTCCTCCACTCTTCTCCAAAACGGCTTCCAATTCCACAAATAGCGTTACGTCTCCAACTCCAATGAAGGTAGTTAGTGATATACTAATATCAATTTAGACATTTGGATGCTCGATGCCTCTATTCAGTAAATATAATGTTTGATTCTTTTAATGTTTTTTTGTAGATGGCAAGCATTGAAGATAACAGTGGAAGCAATCTATTAAATGATAGTGAACATGACATCTCAAAGGAAAGAACTACTGATGAGGTTATTTTATCTTCTAAAGCTAAAGTTTCCAAGAAAAGGCCTTCCAAGACAAAGTCTGATGTGTGGGATCACTTCAGCAAAGAAAAGGATAATGCTGGCATTGTAAAAAGGGTAAAATGCAATTACTGTTGTTCATATTATGCTGCTTCCTCTGCTACTAGCACATTGCGTGGTCATGTTAGTAAATGCCCTAAGAATC
>JAMKQA010026239.1:0-16565 GCA_024699735.1 Posidonia australis
CCCCCCCCCCACCTACGTCGCCGTGAAATGGCGACAGTGAGCCTCAGGAGCAAATCCGACCAGAGGAAGGCTCTGGATGGCTTGGAATTGTCCAGAAAGGAGGAGGGATCCAAGAAGCTATGAATTAAACTAGGAGGGATCATAAGGGGCGTACTTGGCCTGAAGGAGCTCTGCACCTCGCTAAAGCACTGGAACTTCCCTTTCTCTCTGGAATTCTCTGGCACGCTCTGCTCTCTTCTCTCTCGCGCCAGAAAGTCTTTTCAAACTCTGCCTCTACCCTTCCTTTTATAGGTGGAGAAACCCAACAACCCAACCCGTAACATACCACTAACTGTCCTAACAGACCGTCTAACTAACTACCTAACCCACTAACTAAACACGTAACAACCTAACAAACTAATAGGAACCCAAACTGTTGCCTCCCTGCTGCCCCCTTGATCGCTGACAGAGATCAACGGCGATCCAAGCTTCACCGGTGGCACATCAGTGGCTCTGGCTGCTCTGGGAGATGCTGGTCTGATGGATCTTGAGTTGGTTGGATGAGTTCAGTGGCTGGTTCGTGAGAGGTCAGTGGAGAAGAAGTGGGTTCAATGAGAAGAAAGTGTGAGTTGGTGAAAATTCAATGAAAATGAAGGAGAAAATAATGAATATGGAGAGGGAGGAAATGGGTTAAATTGTTGTGGGCCTTTGGGGCCAAGATGGGCTTGATTGGGCTTAATGGGCCTATGTGGGCCTCCATGGGCCTAATAGGCTTCAATTGGGCTTAATGGGCCTATGTGGGTCTCCATGGGCTTTGAATGGATTCAATTAGGGTTAGAGCTCGGCCACCACATCTCCATCCTTCAAAATTGGGAAATTGGGGTGTCTACAGATGCCTCTCCTTGAGCGAGGTTGGAGGTCGAGTAGAACAGAGACCGATGCTCAAGGTTGACAAAGACACCCCACCTGAAGCCATAAGCAAGAGTTAGTTAACAGCAACCAGCCACCAGTTGGTGAATGCACCGGAGGTCCCCCTGCCAAAGCTGGAGGTCCCACTACCAAAGCCGAAGCCAAACAGAGAAACAAAAACAAAAGACCAATAATTGACAAGTTGATGACCAATCAGCTCCTAAAAGACATGATTGATTATCACACTTGTCGAGAAAAGCGTTGGACAAGACTCATGGTACTTGCCGACCAAGAAGTGACTGGTCACGAAAGTCATCCAGGTAGTTCGGGCTGCCAGCCCATAGGAGGGAAGGAACAAAGAGAGTGGGGAGTCCACCAGGCATCACAGGGATTGCCTGGGTAGTTCGGGATACCAACCCAAAGGAAGGAGGAATACAGCTTGCTTTGATTCCATCCATTCAGAGTGGAACTCAAAACAAAAGAGGGGACCATTGATACCAAACTCTTTAAGTAAGGATCGAATGGGGCATAGTAGGTTTCGTACCTACCAACCAAGAAGGAAAAAATTGGTAAGTTTCAGACTTACCGACAAAAGGGAGATTGGTAAGTTTTGGACTTATCGACCAAAGGAAGAATGGTAAGATTCAGACATATCGACCAAAAGGGAGAATGGCAAGATTCGGACTTATCGGCCAAAGGGAGAATGGTAAGATTCAGACTTACCGACCAAAGGGGAGAATGGTAAGATCTGGACATATTGACCAAAAGGGAGAATGGTAAGTTTCGGACTTACCAGCCAAAGCGAGAATGGTAAGATTCCGACATACCGACCAAGAGGGAGAATGGTATGATTCAGACATACCGACCAAGAAGGAGAATGGTAAGATTCGGACTTACCGGCTAAAGGAGAGAATGGTAAGATTCGGACTTACCAACCAAAGGAAGAATGGTAAGATTCGGACTAACCAGCCAAGAGGGAGAATGGTAAGATTCGGACTTACCGGCCAAAGGGGATAATGGTAAGATTCAGACTTAACGACCAAAAGGGAGAATTGTAAGATTCGGACTTACCGGCCAAAGGGAGAATGGTAAGATTCAGACTTACCAACCAAGAGGGAGAATGGTAAGATTCGGACTTATCGGCCAAAGGGGAGAATGGTAAGATTCGGACTTACCAACCAAAGGAAGAATGATAAGATTCAAACTTATCAACCAAGTGGGAGAATTTTAAGATTCGGACTTTCTGACCAAAGGGAGAATGGTAAGTTTTGGACTTACCAGCCAAAGGGGAGAATGGTAAGATTTGGACTTACCGACCAAAGGAAGAATGGTAAGATTCGGACTTACCGACCAAAAGGGAGAATGGTAAGTTCCGGGCTTACCGGCCAAAAGAGAGAATGGTAAGATTCGGACTTACCGGCCAAAAGGGAGAATGGTAAGATTCAGACTTATCGACCAAGAGGGAGAATGGTAAGATTCGGACTAACCGGCCAGAGGGGAGAATGGTAAGTCTCGGACTTACCGGCCAAAAGGGAGAATGGTAAGATTCGGACTTACCGGCCAAAAGGGAGAATGGTAAGATTCGGACTTACCAACCAAGAGGGAGAATGGTAAGATTCAGACTTACCGGCCAAAGGGGAGAATGGTAAGATTCAGACTTGCCAACCAAAGGAAGAATGGTAAGATTCAGACTTACCGACTAAGAGGGAGAATGGTAAGATTTGGACATACCGACCAAAAAGGAGAATGGTAAGATTTGGACTTACCGACCAAGAGGGAGAATGGTAAGATTCAGACTTACCGACCAAAGGGGAGAATGGTAAGATTCAGACTTACCAGCCAAGAGGGAGAATGGTAAGATTTGGACTTACTGGCCAAAGGGGAGAATGGTAAGTTTCGGACTTACCAGCCAAAGGGAGAATGGTAAGTTCGGACTTACCGGCCAAGGGAGACTGGTAAGTTTCGGACTTACCGACCAAAGGGAGAATGGTAAGATTCGGAATTACCGACCAAAGGGGAGAATGGTAAGATTCGGACTTACCGACTAAAGGGAGAATGGTTTCACCTATCTTGGAGTGAAGCCAGGGAGAATGTCTTTGAACTCCGTCCTTTCGGACGTGAACCAGGGAGACAGGGGTGTAGGGGTCCTAGACCACTGTTTAGTTAAAAAGATTTGCTAAGGGGATCTTATTTAATTATTAGTGCACCCTAAATCGTTGCCGTTGTAAAGATGTCAGTTGAAATAGCGTATTGTCCTGCAGCAGTCGTTATCTTGTAGGGGACTTTATGTGGTGAATGTCACTTCTCAATAAGAAGATGCACTGACCATCATTTGGAATATAATTTGTACCAAGCTTTATCAGAACAGTCCTTTCCATAAAGCAGCTTACGTGCTCTTGGTCGAAGGCTCTGACACAGTTACATAGTAATTCGATGTTCTATTACGCGCCTGGTACGTGACCTTCAACCAAAGAACAACTGACATGCCCCTGGAGGAAGATTCTAGTTAAATTACACTGTAGTCGGTGCTCTATCCGTGACTTTTGACCAAAAGGCAGCTGACATGCCCTTGGTCAAAGACTCTGGTTCAATTTTACTATAGTTGGTATTTTGTGTGTGATTTTTGACCAAAGAGCAACTGACATGCCCCTAGTATTGGGCTAGCTGGACATCATTTGTGGGTATGGGGTCTTAGAAGCCAGACTGTAACTACAGATGTTCCTTGAACCATTGGTGTACTTGCGACCATCACTAATCGAAGCCAGTGATATATTCATCAAGTAACTAGAAGTATGTGCACCCAACTGCTTTCCCATACTGTACTTGGAAGACAGAAGGAATCATGGCAACACGATGAAGGCCTTTGACCAAGATTGTAACTTGCCTCTGGCCGGTATGTTTAGGATGTATTCGGCTCAACCGTGGTGTTCTGATAGCTTTGTATTTGGTCGCGCTACTGTAGGATATTCTCCTGATTGTATTTGCCAAATTTTGGATTGTCACGTAGAGTCCAAAACCATGTTGTTGTCTCCGCTAATCATTTGTCATGTAGGTCCTGATCAGAGAACAACTGACTTGCCCTTGACGAACCAAGCAACAGATTGTGTGAACCTAGCTAGAAAGCAGCTGACATGCCCCTAGAATAAAGGGTGTATGATGCTCAGAAGTCACATCCAGAGATACCAAGGCAGAATGGATGCCTCTGGCATTGAGCCAAGCTACCCTGGGAAGTATTGGGCACCACTTGAGGATGTAAAGACTTGAGGATTTGACTGTGACTGTAGGCATACTTCGAATCATTGAAGTGGCCGCGGCTGATTTATGTTGAGGTCAGAGACACATTTGTTCATTGACTGGAGGCATGTATATTCATCCACTGCCCTGAGCTATACTCTGATGGCAGGAAGTATTGTGATACATCATAATCTATTTCAGGCTAGCTATTCTCTATTCTGCTACTCACTGTGCCATTGCCTTTTGGCTGCAAACATGTATTTGGTTTTATTGTCCTCAGGCCCTCCACAAACAGTGTCTACCACACTTGAACTGTTACGGCGGAATTGCTGTTACACTGCGGATTCTGTAGGTCCTTGTAGCTCATACACTAACTAGTGTCCTCACTATGTATGCACTTTGACTACGGAGGAACTGAAATGTCCTTGGCTAAAAGCACTTGGCAAAAACTCCTATTGAACAAGTCCATATGCAAGAAGAAGTCATCCAAGCAAAATTGTGATGATTATGACTATTGTGGTGGACTTTATCATTGTGAGCAATTTGTTATTTAAGAGCGAATTTTTTGTTTGACCAAGAAATTCCTGCCTGGTGATTTCAGTTGCTTGTTATCTGCATTTACTGTTCTGCTTGTTCACTTAGTTCGTTATATGGATCGTTTGCTTGCTTAGTTCAGCTGTTTGTTTGCCCTTAGTCAGGCTAGCAAGTTGTATGCCTGTTAGAGGAGGATGACACCCTCGATTTAGCTGCCACAACAGAGACTCGCAAATCATATGGTGGCTCTCACTGGGTAGTGGTGGCACTCAAGCTCACTATAAGGTAGTGTAATGGACCTGGCTCCATGCCAAACTCTTTAAGGTCCTATACCTGCTTTTTTCTTTTCAATATCATTGTCTCTTCTTTTATTCCCTCATAGACGTGCGATTTCACTCTAACCTTGTTTTGGAGGTAATAAGCGCCCGATTTATTCGGGAGGCCTTTATTGCAAGAGGGTGGGTCAGTCCCTCAAAGGTGTAATTTTATTGGGCGCATACTCCAACTCCTCTCTAAGGTATGGTAAGGGTAGAGCTACAATGCATGCCTCTCACTGTCGGGCTGACTTCTGTCTTCGCCTTCTATCTTCTCTATTCTTTTATGGCCTTGCAAATATATGGTTTCTTTTTTTTGGCTCACACTCTCAGTCACCCCTAACATTTTATCTCCCTCTTGGAGGTGCAGGATCTTTGCGGAGCTTAAACATTTCGTTCGGTTTTGATGTTCGGTGGCTCCCTTGCTTACTTGGTTGTCTAAGTAGTGACAACTGAGGGATAATCCAGTCTGACATTGGTGAGCTTTTCCGATTTTCATCATTGGGCAGAATATTATTGACAAGCAAACTACCCTCCTTAATTGTTCTTGATGTTTTTCTTCTGTTTTATGTTTTTCTTTTCTCCTTTTTTTTATCTTTTGTGTTTTGATATATGGTGATGCAAAAAAGAAAACGAAGGAAACACAGGAAAAGGATACAGCTCCAGTCCTTATTGTTGTTTTTGTCGATGCCATTGGGGTTTATGATAACCCCTTGTAGTGCCACTGGAAATTGGAATCAAGGTAGGTGTATCCGAGGCCATCAAAAGCTTTATTGGAACCGAGACTGTCACTGTGAATGTTGAATCTGCTGATGGCATTAACATTGTATCACTGTTGGTGTTCACATCTGCTGTAACGGCTGTCTCCCACTTGATCAAGGTTATTTGCACGTGCTGGGTTAGATCAACGCATGGCAAACTGGCAAACTTTAGGCTAGGCCTCCCGCAGAGGAATAAGAACAAGAGTTGCATACATGAGTCTTGCCAGAACAAATCTAAGAAAAGAAAGGAGGACAAACTAGACAAATGGGGAAGAAGAACAAGAGCGGCATGCACATGTGCTGCTAGACAAAAGTAGGGGGAGTACAAGTTAGGGAAAAGAAAAAAAGGCCCGATGGATTCCCTAGGAAAAACTAGGAGAACGGGGAAAACCCCTGAGGTTCTAGTATCCTCGGCGCTTGTAGGCTCAAACACCGTAAGGTCGGCTATTCTAGGGTGTGCACGTGTGTGTGCAAGCATGTGTGTAGATGTATGTGCGGGCTACCTCCTGTGTGTTGACGACAATGCTCCCATTGTCAATCAAATTCTGGACAGCATTCCGGAGAGTGAAACACTTGTATGTTGAATGTCCACGAGTGCGATGGAATTGGTAGAAAAAGTTAGCCTTATACCACCTAGGATGCAGGTCCAACGGTGGGCGAATCTCCAGTAGCTGTAGGAATGGCGCAACTTTGGGAAAGAGGTCGCTCAACGAATCCCTGAGTGGGGTGAAGTCTCTTTCCTTATGGCGAGGCTGCCTCTGTTGTTGTTGCTGCCCCTGCTGAACTGACACATCATGACATGTCAGTTCAACGGTGGTGTGTGGGCATGTGTTGTGTATTGAACTAGATGCTGGTAATGATGAGGATATGGATGTGAGTGCTGTGCCTCGTGCGTCAACAACAATAGTCCCATTGTCTATCATTGTCTGATCGACATCCCGTAGAGTGTCACAATTATCAGTCGAATGCCCCAGGGCTCGATGATAATCGCTGTATATGTTCGCGTCATACCACCGAGGGAGTGGAGTCGGCGGGGGATGCGGATCCGGGAGTCTCAGAAGCGACACAACCTGAGGAAAAACAGCGCTCGGTGGCTTACTCAGTGGAGTGTAGTCAGTTTCAACGTGACGGCCACGTTTCTTCTTAGGTTGCTGTCCTTGTTGAGCCAATGCGACGAGATACATTGGCTCGACAGTGGGAGGTGTGTGCCTAGTGTGCGGTGACAACCTATGTGTTGGAATTTTATCCTGATGCTGAGGTGAATTCTGAATATACTGTGTTGTGTGTGGTGTTGAGCGTGAGAGCAACAACTGCGGCACTGGGACAGTGCCAGGTGACGGACTCGAGAAATGTTGTACTCTCGCGTAATTAATGGGTCGACTCCTAGGTGACTGTAATGCATGCTGTGACCAATGCAATTGTGGTGCAGGAGGTAGAGATAATGCCCCCATTGTCGGAGCTGTGTGATGCTCAAGCAATGATATGGGCGATAAAGTAGTGGGGTGAGCCTGCAATGCTATAGTGGTATGCACTGGAACCTCAGAGGTCGAAAGAGGAGGACTCTCAACATGATCAAGAGAATGGGCCATGCGCTTGAACCCTTGGGCCAAAGCTCTCAGGTACTGAGCCTGCATGGCTGAAGACCCACCAAAAGATAGGTCAGAAGGCACGAGCGAAACAGGAATGGCTCCTAAAATAGATGAATCCATAACCCCTTGAACTCCTGAAAGAGGAGGGCTCGAGGAATAAGGTGCAGCTGGTAGAACTTCTAGGACCCACGTGGTAATCACTGTTGTTGAATCAGTGATGGGCCCTAGTTCGATTTGTGTTCGCCGCTGCCCAAAAGAGAAGATAAAGATCCTCCATGATTCCCAAATCGGGACGCACAGAGGGATGAAGAAGTAGTCAAAGTGAGAGAAGGAGGATCTGAGTGTGGGTCTCCTTTCAAAATAATAACTGGAGGCTTGCGGTTCTGTGGGGCCATGGCTAACCGCAAGCGAAATAAAAGGAGCTACGGTAAAGGACAAACGCACGAGCTCTAAGATGAACTACAATCAAAAAGTGACCAATAGCTCAGAAAAGACAAGAAAACACAACCACGGGAGGCCGTCCGCAACGGAGACACCCGAGCTCCTGGCTGAGGACCTCGCAACAAAGTACCTAAGAAAACAGGCAAGAGAAACACGTATCAGAACCTAGACAACGACTCAAAGACAAATGCGAGTTATTAAAGTGGCATGAATGCTACTAACATGCACATGAATGCTACTAACATGCTCTCTCTCACCAAGCATGTCCCCCATGGGGTTGACCATGTGGGACGCACTCATGGGTTTGGGTTCTGACTCTGGTCAGAAAAGTAGGTCCCCATTCTAAATCCTGACCAAAGCGTAGGCAGTGAACAGGTGGTGCGTTGGTGGCCTTGTCTCCTACAGTAACAAGGAGTTGTACCCTTTGCTAGCACCGACACGACCCCAGACAAGGGGGGACAAACTAACAACACGCTCTACGCTAAAGCTATAGAACGGGCTGCTAGGATCGTCCTTCACAAACTATGGGTAGACCGAGAGGAGAAGATGCATGCCCTATATGATCAAACATGCGATATGCTTTGGTGTCTT
This sequence comes from Posidonia australis, assembly GCA_024699735.1. Taxonomy (NCBI): domain Eukaryota; kingdom Viridiplantae; phylum Streptophyta; class Magnoliopsida; order Alismatales; family Posidoniaceae; genus Posidonia; species Posidonia australis. The sequence continues at coordinate 8,353 of JAMKQA010026239.1, forward strand.
TTACTTGCGTTTTATTAAACCAGAGGGGATTGTGAGCATTTGTCCCTAGTTATGCCCTATTAATTGTTCAACTGAGTTTGTGTGTTTTAACTAGGGGGAATTATGAGCATTTTGTCTCTAGTTATGCCTTATTTATTGTTCGTCTGAATTTGTGTGTTTTATTTTAACCAGATAGGGAGGCAAACATGTTTCTACTCTCCTAATCATGGCAAATTCAAATAGAAGGAAAAACACACAAGCATAGCATCCAAACAAGTCAGTCAAAAGGTATGATCATGGCATGTGTTGGTGTAGTTCTCAAGTAGGTGAATAAAAAGCAAGTATTGACAAACAAAGAATGAATTAGATCATGTGCATGTGCAATGGCAAAGCAACAGTGTAAAGAAAGAAAAAATGGCATGATCAGTCAAATATGTACAAGCAATAGAACAAGCAAGCAAGCATAATGTAAACAGACCAATGACAAGTAGGGAAACTAGAATGAAAGCTAGAATCTGGTTATCCCCAGCGGAGTCGCCAGTTCCTGTGACCATGCCGGTGGAACCCTTGCGCGGCCCTCCTCCTACTGGGTGCATGGAAGCACACGAGGAGACCCGATACGGTCACGGCAAAGATGGTGAATTCAGAGGAAGAGACTAGACTCAGAAACACCAAGGGAAGATAAAAAGGATAAGGAAAGGAGTTGCCACCTAGTCTTTTAATGGAAAGACGAGGAAAACCAAAAACATAAGAAAACTGGGAAGCAAACAAGATGCAGAATGTATGTGTCTAATCCGTGCCTAATGGACAATGCAAAAATGAATGTGGGCCAGAGAAAGGGTAAGGATTCTGGTTACGCATGGGGAAGGGGTTAGGCACCCCAATGTGCCCGAGAAAACTCGGTCTTTCTAGGTTTCCCTATTGTCAATGGTCTATGGATGTATGCTTGCTTATTCTATATGCTCATGCTAAATATAACTGAAAACATGCCAAATCAAAGTAAAGAAATGAAGCAAAGGGAAAAGTTAATCCGAGGGTTAAATGTAGGCATTGAGAATGTCGCTTTACTGTACGCCCTTGGGTGATGACGAAAATCGTGAAAATCAAGAAATTCTCAGAAAGCATCTCGCAAATCAGTGGAAATTTGGATAAAATCCAAGAAACTGAAAAAGGAGAAAATAATCCTCATTTTGGGACCATGTCCGCTTTGTCAAGCCTTTTACTGTACGCCTTCGGGCGATGGAAAGCCAAAACAAATCTAAAGGTGAAAACTGGGAGAATTCCAGGAAACAATGAGAAAAATAAGCTCAGAACAAGCTAGAAAAGCGTGCGCAAAGCAAGGAAGGAAAGACAAGAAAACTTGTGCGGAAAGATGTGAAAAGATATGCAAAATGCAAGTGTGAGTGCAAATATGAAAATTCCAGGGGGTTTTATGCAAAACCAAAATTCCAAGGAAAACTGAAATTCTAAAGCCTAAATCATAAAAAATACATAGGAAAACACATTCTATGCAATTATGAAGAAATCTGGGGTCAAATGTGCAAATATGTGCAATCCTAGTCAAAATGAAGTTTCCTAGGAGTTAAAATGCAATTTTACCACTAAAACATCCATTTAAAACAATTCAGTGGAAATTCAGGGTAAAAAAGAAAGAAAAATGATTCAAAACGGTTCCAAAAGGTTTCAGGGGCAAAACAATCATTTTACCCCTAAAAACAGGCATTTAGAGTAAAATCAGTGAAGTACAGGGGCTAAAATATAAATTGCCCAGCAAAACAATGCATTCAGAAGAGTTCTAGAGGAAATCAAGGGTTAAAATGCAAATTAACATGTAAAAATAAGCATTCTGGATGATTTTAAAAGAATACAGGGGCTTAGATGTAATTTTCACATAAAAAATGTACATCCAAAAAACATTCAGGAAAGATCAGGATCTTTTATGCAAAAATGTTGAATTAAAATGCATTAAAAGAAAACTTGAGGGCTTTTGCTAAAGTTTAATGTCCGGAAAACATTATTTTAAATGTTCAGGGGGACAAATGCAATATTTTCAGTGAAAACTTTATTCGAATAATTTTAGAAAAATGACTGGAGGACCTATTTGTAATAAAAGGACCAAAGTGTAACACGAAAAGGACCTGAACGAAAGGAAAACAAAGTTTTAGAAATTTATTCAAATAAATGTTTTAACTTTTTTTAAAAAAGGGAAAAAAACATGACTATCGCTGGCGATGGAGCTCGGCCGACGACGACTGTTAGGGGAGGCAAACAAGGCCTTCCTGTAGATCAGACCGCACGCGAAGCAAGAAGGGAGAAAGAGAAGAGGATCCAACAGAGTGGATCAAGGATCTGCTGGTGGGAACGGTCCTCCCACCTCCTCTGCCGTTGTGGAGCTCCGGCGACGGCGCTGAGGAAGGAGAGCTTCTAGAGAGTTGCGGCGCGGCGCGGCAGTCCAGCGATCAAAGTGGCCTCGAGGAGCTTCCTCGCTTCTTTTGGAGTGGAATGGATGTTGTTGGTGCAAGGAGGGGACTCGCTTGTCGCCGCCATGGCCTCCTCCAGTGGGTGACGTCGTTGTGACGATCTAGAGCTCGAGACGTGGTTCTGGAAGCTCCGGAGGCCTCGCGGGACACGGTGGAGGGTTCTTGAGTTGACAAAAGTGCGCGGTGCAGCGGGAGGCACGCAGTCCATCTCTGGAGGAGTCGTCTTCTCCGGCGACGTCGTCTCAGGGCGTGTTCTTCAGCAATCTTGTGTGGGCCGTCTGGAGGTGTCGGAGCGGTAGTCCAAGAAGCGGGAAAGCACCAGGGAGACTAGAGGAGGAGGAGAGGAGACTAAGGGCTAGGGACGTGCCTTGGATTGGCCTTCCCACCTACGTCGCCGGGGAATGGTGACGGTGAGCCCCAAGAGCAAATCCGACCAGAAGAAGGCTCTGGATGGCTTGGAATTGTCCAGAAAGAAGGAGGAGGGATCCAGGAAGCTATGAATTAAACTAGGAGGGATCATAAGGGGCATACCTGGCTTGAAGGAGCTCTGCACCTCGCCAGAGCACTAGAACTCGCTTCCTTTCCTCTCCGCGAACTTCCCTTTCTCTCTAGAATTCTCTGGCACGCTCCACTCTCTTCTCTCTCGCTCCAGAAAGTCTTTTCAAACTCTACCTCTACCCTTCCTTTTATAGGTGGAGAAACCAGGAATCCCAACCCATAACAGACCACTAACTTTCCTAATAGACCGTCTAACTAACTACCTAACCCACTAACTAAACTCGTAACAACCTAACAAACTAACAGGAACCCAAACAGTTGCCTCCCTGTTGCCCCCTTGATCGCCGATGGAGATCAACGACGATCCAAGCTTCAACGGTGGCACATCAGTGGCTCTGGCTGCTGTGGGAGATGCTGGTCTGATGGAGCTTGAGCTGGCTGGATGAGTTCAGTGGTTGGTTCTTGAGAGGTTAGTGGAGAAGAAGTGGGTTCAGTGAGAAGAAAGGGTGAGTTGGTGAAAATTCAATGAAAATGAAGGAGAAAATAATGAATATGGAGAGGGAGGAAATGGGTTAAATTGTTGTGGGCCTTTGTGGACTTTGGGGCCAAGATGGGCTTGATTGGGCTTAATGGGCCTATGTGGGCCTTGTGGGCCTAATGGGCTTCAATTGGGCTTAATGGGCCTATGTGGGCCTCCATGGGCCTAATGGGCTTCAAATGGGCTTAATGGGCCTATGTGGGCCTCCATGGGCCTAATGGGCTTTGAATGTATTCAATTAGGCTTAGAGCTCAGCCACCACATCTCCATCCTGTAAAATTGGGAAATTGGGGTGTCTATAGCTACCATGCTACACTTGGATTATTTTGACAAGATTATCAACAACCGTTCCTCCTTGGGTAGCTTGTGGCTTCATGGCTTTGTGGTACGCTTTCTTTGAGAACTCATTTTTAGCCATGGCCAGATGAAAGTGGCTATCGAAGTGCTAGAAATAGCGTTGGCAATGGTTACTCGCCATATTGATCTTGCCCCATTCTTCTGGCAGAGACCAATGTTAGCTTGGATCGGGCACTGAAACGTTCCAGGCATTTCTATGGCTGTGGTGCTCTAGTGTAAGTGAGTAAACCATATTATTTCAATGTTCTGCTGTGTTTTATTTAATCATGCTTCGCTTTCTCCTGCCATGTTTGGTTTGCTGCCCATATGGGAATGGAAGTCCTACGCCCTCAGCATTCGGCATTTGAAACCTATAGCTGTACCAACCATTCACGGACCCTTCCAGGCGTTCATGAGCTGTGTTGTAGACTACAGAATCTTATCAAGGACACTGTAGTTTGGCGCATTCTGTTCTCAACCCCAAAATCCTTTACTATCTTCTTCAATGATAGGGACATGCGACTTGTTGTCCTTCCAGGGCTAACGGGCGGTGTGGAATATCATCCTGTCCGTGTTCTTCGCCAATTCGACTTTTGCCAGGATTCAATTGAGCAAAGCACTATCCCTGATTGCTACAAGAAATATATTCTTGACTCTGATGTGACAACCTTAGAAGTAGCCCACATGACGCGTGTCGGTATTCAATCCTTTGATCTTGCTATTACTGAGGGTTCAGACTGCACAGCTGAGTATGAAGCTGAAATACGAGAAACATGGCCCATAAGCGAAATTCCTCCTAGTGGCACTTGCTTTACAGAGGCTGGCAGCTCAAAGAGACCTATAGTCGATTGAAATCATCTGGTCCACTATTGTCGAATGAGTAAAATTTGTATAACTAATGAGTTGTAATAAAATAAGAATTTACTTGCGTATTGTGTCATCATGATTCTTGTATTGCTTGCGCTTGCCCACACATTTCTTATAGCACTATCCCATTGATTGACTTAGAATGGCAACTGGCATGCCCCTAGTCAAAGACCTAACTCCAAATAAAGAGCAGTTAACATGCCCCTAGTTGAAGATCCTTTTTTGCCAATATTCCGACCCAAAAGGCAGCTGGCATGTGCTTGGTTGGAACGCGAGCAAACGCCTTGCAAAGCGATGCAAAATGCAAAAGTGGTGTAATCGAAAATGTTGAATGCCAAATGATTTATGCAAGAATTATAAGATGGTAGTGAGATTTATACATGGTTGATAGAAGATATGCCCTCAGCACCGACGAAGCCTTTATTGCCTGCCACAAGGGACTAGAATGTCCTCAACTCACTCGGTGCTACTTGGATTCTTGGGTTTATGGTGGCTCTCACTCAACCAATGGATTTTTCGGGATACAATGGGCTCCATGCCAAACTCCTAGGGCCCTACACCTACTTTTTTCAATGATTCATTTTTCTTTTACTCCCTCACCAGCATGCTGACTTACACTATCCCTGTTTGGAGGTAATAAACACCTAGGCTGGGGGATGACTACTCTCTTACTTTTTGATGTAAAAGGGGTGGCTAGTCCCTTTGAACATATGGGCTTGGTAGGTGTATGCTTCAACTCCTCTCCAAGTTATATGATAGGGATAGAGTCGTCTTGCATGCCTCTCTCATTGGAACCAACTTTTATCTTCAACTTCTATCTTCTGATTTCTTTTGTGCTCCAAAGTCTATATTTTTATTGGCTCACACTCATTCACAACCTATAATTTTTCTCTCCCTTTGGAGGTATAGGTCCCTTAGGAATTTGTACATTTCCTCCACTTTCCCACAAATACTGGCTCCCTCACTCTCTAGGTCACACAGGTAGTAACATGTGAGGATGATCAAAACTCTTCCAAAGTAGGCTGGCTTCCCGATTTTCCTCATCGGACAATGATGATGCTTAATTATGATGCTTAATTATGATGCATATAGAAGGAATGTATAGAATATGATTTATGTTATGTTGGGATGCAACTAACATGCAGATGCAAAAAAACATAGACATGCAGGGCTCACAGTGCAAGGCTCGAGATTGACTGGGGATCATTGATAGTACTTTTTCAGATAGGAAGCATTGAAAGGCTTTAATTGCGCCCCACGATCCATGTCTTCAAGAATGATTGCACCTCCTGATAGGACCTCTTTTACTATGAATGGTCCACGCCAATTGGGCCTGAATTTTCCTCGGGCATCGGGCAAATGAGTGGCGCGTAAAACCTAATCGCCTGTCTTAAGACATCTAGGCAGGACTTTCTTCTGATATGCTCGGGCCACTCGCTTATGGTAGCATTGGGCATGGTGTAAGGCTTGCAGTCTGCATTCATCAATCAAGTCCAACTGAACATAGCGATCTTGAGTCCATTTTAATTCCTTTAAAATTCTCAATGACGGAATCTCTACTTCGAAAGGAAGGACCGCTTCCATACCATATACTAGCGAATATGGTGTTGCTCCTGTTGATGTCCGGACCGAGGTCCTGTAAGCCCATAATGCATAAGGTAACTTCTCATGCCAGTCCTTGTGGGTCTCAGCCATCTTTCTCAAGATCTTTATCAGATTCTTATTGGCTGACTACACTACTCCATGCATCTACGGTCGATAAGGGGAGGATCTGTGATGCTTAATCTTGTAATTCTAAAGATAATCCTCAACTCTCCTTGCTATGAAATTGGTCCCATTATCTGATATGATGGCATGTGCATATCTGGCGACAATATTATTCTTGATAAATTTTTCTATGACTACCGCTGTTACTGTCTTATATGATGTTGCTTCGACCCACTTTGTAAAATAATTGATGGCCACAAGAATGTAACGATGTCCGTTGGATGCTGCTGGATGAATGACCCCGATAACATCAATTCCCCAAGTGGAAAAAGGCCAAGGCGATGACATGCTATGTAACTATTGTGGGGGAGCATGTATAAAATTGTCATGTATTTGGCAGTTGTGGCATCTTCTCACAAATCGACAACAATCTGTTTCCATAGTGGACCAGAAATATCCCTACAGCATAATCTTCTTGGGTAAGAGAACTCCATTCATATGTGGACCGTAGGTGCCTGCATGAACCTTTAGCATTAACATGTTTGCCTCCTTGTCCACACACCTAAGAAGCATTTGATTATAAGATCTTCTGTATAGCTGCCCTACCCTGAGCACATATTTGGAGGCCAATCGTATCAAAGTCTTCTTATCTGTTGTGGAAATGCCAGACTCCAAGAAAATTTTAATATCATTAAACCAGGGCAATTCATCCGTTGGTGGTGCTTCCTGAATAAGTATGCAATGTGCTGGCTGCTCTACACAAGTGACTGAGATATCCGTAGCCTGTGCCTCTATGAGAGATAACCATGATGCCAGGGTAGCTAAAGCATCTGCGTACGCATTCTTGGCTCGACTCACGAAGGAAAACTTGACATTATCGAACTCATCAATCAGCTTCAACAAATGCTCATGATATAACACAAGTTTTTGATCTTTTGTTTTCTAGTCACCATTGATTTGTTAAATGACCAACATTACGCCTCCATATACTTGGAGTTCTTGGACACCTTGTTCTTTTGCCACATGTAGTCCTAGAATGCATGCCTCGTATTTAGCTTCGTTACTGGTGCATTCAAATGTTAGTTTCCTCGCAAAGGGGATTAGCTGTCCTTGCAGCGTTGCCAAAACTGCACTAATGCCTCTTCCTCTTTTATTGACTACACCGTCAAAATATAGACACCATTTATGCTTGTCTTGAGAGATTTTTGATTCTTTGTCGCCCATGGCAAATAAGATGTCTTCGTCTGGGAATTGTGTCTACAGCGGCTGATATTCTGGCAAGGGTAGGTTAGCCAAATGATCTGCCATCGCTTGTCATTTCATGGACTTCTGTGTGACAAACGTGATATCATACTGTGATAGCATCACCTTCCATTTCACACATTTGCCCACCAAAGCTGGCTTTTGAAATATATACTTGATAGGATCATGCTGATATAATAGCAAGACTAGGTATGCCATCATATAATGCCTGAGATGCTAAGCGGCCCATACCAAAGATAAGCAGGCTTTCTCTATCGGGTTGTACTTGACCTCACAGTCGTTAAACTTCTTACTGAGGTAGTAGATAGTGTAGACACCCTGATTTTGAGGTAACCCAGGAATGAGTGTCCCTTTGTTGCTTTGGATGCGATCAGCCTTTAAACCGAGCCCCAAACCCATTAGCAAGCCAAAGTCCAGAATGTTTTTGAGGTGGGTAGGCGCACCAATGTGGCGCACCAAGGTGGCGCACCAAGGTGGCGCACTAAGGTGGCACACCAAGTTGGCGCACCAAGGTGGCGCACCAAGCCGCGACTGCTGACCTTCCA
>JAMKQA010026240.1:0-12113 GCA_024699735.1 Posidonia australis
TTGCACATAATGTGCACATGCTTCTGTTTGTTAATCCATGACTAATTTGCATGTTTATTTCCCTTCTTGTACATGCCATGCTTAGGAAAGTAGAGACATGTCTGCTCCCCCATTTTGTTAATGAAAACATAAAAACCAAAATCAATAAATCATAAGGCAAACTAGTGACAAATTGCAAATCTTCCCCCACAGTTTAATAAATTGGCAAGTAAAAGACTCAAAGCATACTTTGCATACATCATATAGGGCATGCATCTTCTCCTCTCCTGAGTCCACCTATACAGTCTGCGAAGAACAATTCTCGGTGTCTTATCCTATGGCTTTGGCGTGGGATGAAATATCGGGTTTGTCCCCCCTTGTCCGGGGTCGTGTCGGTGTAGTAGAGGGTACAGCCTACTACTTTCGCAGAGGACGAGGCCCCGAAAGCACCACCCGTTCACTGCCTAGGCTATGGCCAGGACTTAGAATGGGGACCTTCAGCTTTCTAAACATCGAGTCGGATACCTATTCACCCCAATGTGAACCTGGAGTAGATGGCTTGGTAGGACACCCCTAGATGGTGAGAGAGTGCATACTAGGGGCATTCATCCATTTGCATATCATGCCATCATAAACATTGCATCCTTCTAAGTTATTTTTTTTGCACATAGATTTCTGATCTGTGAGTTTCCTTAGCCTAAGCTCAAGATCTTTCCTTTCGCGAACTCTATTTGCAACCCTATTTTCGATCGCGTCTCTTGAGTTATCTGTCACTTCCGACGATAGCTCGTCCTAGGACCCGTCCTATCCTTCCCAGCCGCAGTCTGATCCTTACTCGCTCGCGATCCACGATGGCCCAGCATGCTAGCGAGTCCCTTTCCTCTACTGTCCAGGAAGAGGTCCCTGTCTCGGGATACTCTTCCTTTGTTTCTGCCCCAATCGTCACTGCTGCCTCCATTTTGCCTTAGCTTCTGGAAGACCTCCACCACCTCAATTCCGTGTCCATGTGGCAACCCCGCCTTAGGGACCACCTTCCTGGTCTTCTCCTGCTGTTGGGGCCACAACAGTTGAGTCTGTTTCTCCTCAAGGCTATGTGTTTACTAGCCCTTCTCCGACATCGGCAGTCTTTGTAGTAGCCACCCCCCAGTTCGGACAACTGGGATCCCAGCCTCCTGTTTCCTCCCCTGTTTTGCCTCCATCCTTTGGAGTCACCAGCGACGATACCGTCACCGTGCAACTACAACAAATGTCGGTCCTCGCCCAGCAGTTGCAGGGATTAGCACTAGCGCTCCAACCCTTTTCAGCTCTGTCCTTCCCTGCTCCCGAGTTGCCTATGCAACTGGCTTTAGGACCACAGTTTACACCCACTGCACTCCCTCCACAGTCGCCGCCATCCCTTGTCTCTCCAACAATATGGGTGTCGATATTACCTTTTGTTACACCTACACAGCACCTACCACAGCATGCATCTCTCCTATGTGGTGGTCAGCCCCCTAGGCCAACGGGAACACAGCCATCCGTGAGCATTGTACCGGAGACCATCCCGGTCCAACAGCTCTTGCTCCCACACTCTGCACCACTTATTGCACCACCTCCTGCATTATCCTCACCCTTGTACCACACACAAGGTTCATCTTTTGTCCCACAGCACACTGCACCCATGCTCGGGTACACTGGCCATCCTGCTGTGGCACCAGACGGTGAGATGGTGGATCAGGAGGAGTCCTTAGGGGCGACCCATACAGTGTACGCGGTACCCGCCTCTACTGCGCAATCCACTACTGCAGTAGCTCTGGATGCTCTCCTCGTGAGAGTAAACGACCTAGAGTGCACTCTCCGGCAAGTGCATGGCGGAGACCGTCGGCCCTATCAATTTCGGGACCTCTGTTATTTCCCAGAGGCAACTCTCCCCGCGAATTTCCAAATCCCGAAATTCGACAAATACAATGGTAGGGGCTGCCCAATTTCCCACCTTATAGCCTATTACAGAGACCACGCTCAGCTCCAAGTTGACGAAAGGTTGTTAATCTGCCTATTCTAGAAGAGTCTCATGGGGCCCGCATTGAAGTGGTTCACTTCCATCAACATGACCACAATCAAGACTTGGGACGACCTTACGCAGGCGTTCCTGGAACAGTATTCCTTCAATCTCGACTTAGTCCTAAAGTGGAGGACTTAGTCGTAAACAAGCAGAGACCACAAGAAACATTTGGGGAGTATGTTGGACGATGGTGCTCCTTGGCCTCGCAGGTCAAAGATAGGCCCTCCGACGAGGAGTTTATCGAGATTATGATTCAAGGAGCACGGCCAGCAGTTGGGGCTCTGCTCAGCATTCAGCCAATCACCACTTTTTCTACACTGCTTCGGACGGGTGCCCGTGTCGAGAGCTCACTGCGCGATGGCAGTTTTCCAGCACTCTCTGCATTTGCCAAGCAAGCCACTTCCTCACATAGTGGCGCCAGCAGCAGCAACAACAACCATGGTGCCAATCCACCCCAGAGGAGGGATCCCTCCAAGGATACAGTTTCTTACATTAGATCTCCTACTGCACCGGCAAATGTCCATCCGTCCCCTCAGCATCAAGTAGTTTATGCACCCACGCCTACACTTAGTGCACCTCATGCATCACACATCACTCCCACTACCACACCAGTTTATCCTCCCTCGCAGGTGGTGATGCGCCCACCATAGGCACATCCACAGCCAAGGCGGCAGTGCCGTGACAGGCGCCACTATACCCATTTAGTGGAACCATTGAGCATAGTACTCCCTAAAGTTGCATCCCTCCTGAGGCTGCCTGAGGTGCGCCCACTACCTAGTCCGCTTCCTGCCTAGTAGAATGCGAATGCGTTCTGCAATTTCCATCGGGTCACGGGTCACTCGATGGACAATTGTCTCACATTAAGGAACGCAATCTAGGACCTGATTGACCAAAAGGTCATTGTGATTAACACACAGGCGGCAGGCCCTGAGCCCGCACCAGTAGCTGCACAAGCACCACCAGCACAACCCAATATAGTTAGCCAACCTTTACCCTAGCATTCAGCCCCAAGAGCAGCAGGCCCCTCGGGAGTCAATTCCCTTTTTTGTTGATTCTATCTGATCTTTTATTTGTCCTACCGGTCTTATTTTTGATTCCGTGCTGTGTCAACCAATTAGAGCCAGTTAATCTCTTTCCTGCTCATGAGTCTGTCAGCCACTTGGTCGTTCTCTACAACCCTTGCCTAGTGGTCCAAAACTTGTGTCGCAACTGGGGATACAAGAAAGGAACCCCTTGGGCAATACGGCTAAGGAACCGCCGAGCCGATCAAGGCGGAAGAACGAAGAGAGCACAAAGAATTGGGTACGACTGTCAGAACCAGCGGAAGAGATCCCCTGCACTCAGGTAAGTCCTCAAAAACAATTATTTCCCACGATTTAACTCACTTTACCAGTGCAGGCGTATTGAATCCAAACCAGAGTTTGTTCATAGCCTCAGTATCATAATCACCAACAGTTTTCAGAAGAATTTTCTTGAGAACGGTCACTCGAAACCATCAGTAATGCATCAGGCAACAGTAGTGCAAGATCTTGCTTAAAAGGCAAACACAGGAAGCCTGATAGATGACAGTTGGAGATCTAGACATTTTTACTCCAAGAACAATCAGAGGTGCTCGTAGGAGACTTAGCAGAGCACGACAGCATCAGGGAGGTGAAAGCAGTTACCTCGCCACTACAGCCAGAATCACAAGGACCGAGCTTCAACTACGGTCCCCTAAGAATCGAAGAAAGTCCTCACTGGACCAATGGTCGTCTCCTGTCAGCATCTCCTAATTAGTACTCCCATCGATCGTCGGCCACTCCCAAGCCTTGCAAAGCATCCCATTGTGGGTCATGCATCTCCATGTTTCATGCTTTAAAATTACTACATCCGGACCGCACCTAAATCGCATCATATGCATTGTACTTTCCTTTTGTTTGCATTGTAATTATAATACAAAACATTGGCATAACCATTGCCCGATGAGGAAAATCGGACGCCTGTCTGCTTAGGAAGAGTTTGATCCTCCTCACGTGTTACTACCTGTGTGACCTAGGGAGTGAGGGAGTGACTATCCACGAGAAAATGGGCGAATTGTACATATTCCTAAGGGACCTACACCTCCAGAGGGAGAAAAAATGTTAGGGCATAAGTGAGAGTGCGAGCAAAAAAAAAACAACATAGACTTTGGAGCATAAAAGAAATAAGAAGATAGAAGTTGCAGATAGAAGTCGGCTCCACTGAGTGAGACATGTAGGACGACTCTATCCCTATCACATAACTTAGAGAGGAGTTGACGTGTACACCTACCAAGTCCACTTGTTCAAAGGGACTAGCCACCCCTTTTATATCAAACTGAAAGAGTAGCCACCCCTCAGCCTAGGTGTTTATTACCTCCAAGCAGGATAGGGTAAGTCAGCATGCTTTTGAGGGAGTAAAAGAAAAATGAATCATCAAGAAAAGAGTAGTTGTAGGGCCCTAGGAGTTTGACATGGAGCCCATTTTTTTCAAAGCCCATTGGCTGAGTGAGAGCCACCATAAACCTAGGGATCTAGGTAGCACCAAGTGAGTTGAGGACATTCTAGTTCCTTGTAGCAGGCAATGAAGGCTTCCCTGGTGTTGAGGGCATATCTTCTACCAACCATGCATAAATCTTGCTTCCATCTTGTAAGACTTGCATAAATCTTTTAGCATTTAGCATTGGAGATCACACCACTTTTGCATTTTTGCGTCGCTTTGCAAGGCGTTTGCCCACGTTCCAACCAGGGGCATGCCAACTGCCGTTTGAGTAGGAATGTTGGCAAAAAAGGGAGCTCAATCAAGGGCATGTTAACTGCTCTTTGGTTGGACGTAGGTCTTTGACTAGGGGCATGCCAATTGCTTTTCTAAGTCACGAAGATCAAGGGGACAATACTACTTTTGGGAGCATGCAGATGAGACTAGTCACAAGCACTTCAGGATAAGCCTGTCAGAAGCATAGCTGTCACGGCACATGAAATCAGTTGGTGATATGAACGGCAATAGCCCATAGACCTGTCGGACTTCTTCCAAGCAAGCTCAGTCTTCTTGAAGCGAAAGGCATGAAAAGTGGGTTCACTTCAACCTGGACAAGGTTCAACAATGAGGATAATATGCTTCGAACATGCAATTGCTTGCGGTCTTCAACAATCAATACACCAAGCCATGTTTGCAGAACATCAGAACAATGCTTGGGTGTTACCATGATTGGATATCCCTGCACGGCACATGGGCTAGCAGATATGACAGTTATCCAGTGGACCCTATCACATACGAGTAGTGCATATATCTTAATTTCCAAATTCTAAAGCACAGAATGGCTGCAAGAATTGCATTATTGTCCTCCGCACTCTGTAGTCTGCAAGAGGCAAAAGAAAATGCCAAGAAAGTGAATGAACAGGTCTTCAAGTTCACCAGATAGGCAAATTTGCAGAAAACCCCTGAGATTGTGAAGTATGCAGAATAACCAGCAAAGGGTGCGACATATCACATTTGAACAGTAGTCTACAAGCACCCAGCAGAATATCAAATATCAAATATCATAGCACTGCAACAACACAGCAATCAGAAGTTTGTCATATCAGGAAATTAGCTATACATCAACAAGATATGCCTAGTTACGGATATGCCCCAACATTTTTCGAAACCCGCAGCAAAGCCAGCACTTCAGCAAGGAGGATATTGCACATGCATCTCAACGAGAACACCAGCTTCCGTGCCACAAAGCCAGTAGCAAGCAGTTCTGCCCTCCATATTGCATCTGAGATGGTTTCCTTCCTAGGGGACAATCCAGGGATTATTGCTTTTGTTTTTCCAGGTTCTTGCTCTGGGCAGACGAGATCCTTCTATCCCTTCTCTCCTTGAATTTTCGCGAGCGTGAAATCCTCTTGTTTGACCTTTGACTGGGCGGTCAATGTCCTTTTCCTTCGCTTTCCTGGGGTTTTCGCAGGCGCGAAATCCTCTTGTTTGACCTTTGACCAGGGAATCAAGGTCCTTTTCCCTTGCTTTACTGGGATTTTCGCGGGCATGAAATCCTTTTGTTTGACCTTTGACCGGGCGATCAAGGTCCTTTCCTTTGCTTTTCTTTGATTCTCGCGAGAGCGAAATCCTTTTCCTTAGCTTTTGACCGGGCAGTCAGAGTGGACCTTCGATTGGGCGGTCGAGGTCATTTCCTTTATTTTCCTTTTTCCTTGCAGGAGTGAGATCCTTCTGTTTAACCTTTGACCGAGCAGTCAAGGTCCTCTCCTTTGCTTTTGTTGGATTCTCACGTGCGCGAAATCCTTTTTCCTTGGCTTCTGACCAGGCGGTCAGAGTCGACCTTTGACCGGGCGGTCAAGGTCATTTCCTTTCTTTTCATTTTTCTCGTAGGCGCGAGATCCTTTTTCTTGGCTTCTGACTGGGCGGTCAGAGTCGACCTTTGATCGGGCGGTCAAGATCACTTCCTTTGCTTTGCTTGGATTTTCACGTGTGCGAAATCCTTTTCCTTGGCTTCTAACCGGGCAGTCAGAGTCGACCTTTAACCGGGCGGTCAAGGTCACTTCTTTTGCCCCTTTTGGATTTTTGCGGGCACAAAATCTAGCTTGTTGACTTTGACCGGGCGGTCAATGTCATTTTCCCTTTTTGGATCTTTACGGACACGAAATCCAGCTTGTTGACTTTGACCGGGCGGTCAACGTCGTTTGCCCCTTTTGGATCTTTGCAGGCGTGAAATCCAGCTTGCTGACTTTGACCAAGCGGTCAACGTCATTTGCCCCTTTTGGATTTTTGTATGCACGAAATCCAGCTGTTGACTTTGACCAGTTAGTCAATGTCATTTGCCCTTCTTGGATTTTCGTGGGCGCAAAATCCAGCTTGTTGACTTTGACCTGACGGTCAATGTCATTTGCCCTTCTTGGATTTTCGTAGGCGCGAAATCCAGCTTGTTGACTTTGACCGGGCGGTCAATGTCATTTACCCTTCTTGGATTTTCTTGGGCGCGAAATCCGACTTGTTTACTTTGACCGAGTGGTCAATGTCATTTGCCTCTCTTGGATTTTCGCGGGCGTGAAATCCAGTTTGTTGACTTTGATTGGGCGATCGAAGTCATTTGCTTCTCTCGGATTTTCATGGGAACAAAATCCTGTGGCTTGACCTTTTGACCGGATGGAATCTTTGTAACCGTTGCCAACGAATATGCCATGGAATCTTCCCAAGCTCTTCGTTTACGAGGCTGCTTGTATTCTCTAGGAGTTACCCATGAGAAATCCCTAAATAAGGACACCCACAGGCAACCATTTGGGGGACCCTAAAAGAAGATCTAGTGCAAGCTATCTACTGTTTTCTGCAATCCACTCTCTTTTTTCTCAAGCACTCCCCTATGTTTTGGAGCATTGCCAGCCCTTTTAAAGCAACAAGGATCCCATTATCTTTGATATCTCAAGAAGGAACACCTTGGGAGGTAGGTTCTCTCTTTCCCTTCTTCTTTAGTTTCTGCTCTTGCACCAAGATAAGGCATGCTTTGAACTTAGCATATAATCTAATTCTTGCTGTTTATATAAGATATTTTTATTTCATATACAAGATATCTTCCATATAGGATCCATATGTTAAAAATCTGCATCATGTAATTCCTATGTGTGGATCTATGATCCATGCACATGTATGTTAAGATATGCAATAGAGATGTTCTTGACGTATTCACCACTTGCTTATGGCTGTCAAGTTTATCTTCTCAAACATGTTCTTCTAGTTTTTGTATAAGTATTTCTTCCATAAACCCATGATTTACTTTACTTTCTAATCAAATAAAAAGAAAGGTTTCTGTTCATTTTCATCTCATCATATTTTTGTTTCTATCATATGCATAACTAACCTATTAAAAAAGAAATCAGCTCTCTGAATCTGGACCAGAATTCTAGATCAGACTGCAGTCTGATCCAGATTTTCTAGGTAGCACCATTCTGGCGCACCTATATGGCACACCAGAATGGCGCCCCAAATCAGAGCACCACTCTAGCACACCATTCTGGTGCACCAAACTGGTTAGAGAACAGATCATCCTATTTTTGCATCCCCATCTGCATGTTTTCCCGAATAGTTTTGAGTCTGATTCTTTCAGTGATGATTCCTTGGTATTTCACGATTGTGCATACATGGTTTCAGCTTCAAACAATGTTGTTTTCTAAGTCATTTTACCCTTTGGATTTTCAGTCCATGATTCAAAATCTGGTAGGCTGATTGCACTTTGCTCCCCTGTGGAGATTCTATGCATCATCCCATTATCTAGTAATATGGCTGAACCTTGTTGTTTTCATTCAACATGAGTAAGAGGTGGCCATGTGTGAGGCTATTAGCCCTTGAGCACAAGATCCATAAATCTTCTCACACTTGCATGTCTTTCATTTTTTTAAAGGATATTTTCTATTTTTACAAGGACTTTACATTGCATAACTTTCTAAAACGCATTTATATGACATTGCATTGCATGGCTTTTTGGTATTTTCCTTGGCACATCTTTCTGGCCCACATAGGAGCACATAGGTGGCACACCAAACTGGGGCACCAGTCTGGCGCACCTAACAGGCGCATTAGCCTATTTTCAGTAACACACAACAAATTTTCACGTGATTTTTAGCATGATTTCTTACTTCGATTTTCTTTCAGTTTTCTCTGGCTTTCTTTCTTAATATATCCTGGAAGACCCTTTTCTGTTCTTAGCCATTTCTATACATGTTAGATCATACATTGCATGCAGTAAAGCATGGATGAAAAATCACTCAAAATAATTAGATCCTTGATCTTATTTATGCAATATCTTTGCATCGACATTTGACCCGATATATGAGCGATACTTCTGAGCATTAGGACACACCCTGCACTCCATGCACCCTTATTTTAGCATAAGACATCACTCACTTAGCATGGCATGGCATATCACCCTCAAGCGTACAGTAAAGGCTGAAAAGCCGACATTTCATAAGAAAATGAGAAACCTATAGAAAGACCAATTCTTCTGACGCACGAGGGTGTCTAATGCCTTCCTCGTGCGTAACAGGGATCCTTACCCATTTTCTGGTTTGAGACCTTCTTTTCCATTGGCTTATTTTGCTTGATTTTAATGTTTAAAATGGTTTTCCTTGTCTTCCATTTTAATAGACTAGGTGGCGACTCCTGCTTGTTTATCATTATTTTATTGTTTTTTTGTCGTGACTTTGCCGACCCTGGCGCATTTGGCCTTTCGTGCCAAGCCCGAGGCTGTCGTCGGCATGGTTACAGATACTATATGTCTTTTACTTGCATTTTTATTTAGTTGGATAGGGGAGAGAGTGCATTGAAGTCTCTAGTTCTGCTTAAACATTATTTTATTTTCGTGAGTTTTATATTAAGCCAATAAGTGGAAGCAAAGAAGTCTCTACTTTTCCTAAGATGATAAGTGCGATAGGAGAAGAAAACACCCAAGTATGGAAGGCAAGCATGCATACATCAAGCAAAAAGCATGATCATGGCATGTGTGCATGTCGTGTTAACATGACGATGAAAAAGGAAAGCATCCATCACATCAAAAGGTAGGCAGCATGGCACGTGCAAGTGCAGTGACATAGGAAGAGTGTGAAAAGAAAAATGTTTAGCACACAAAAGGAATATAAAAGCATGCATGCAATGACAAGCTAAAACAACCCAGACCTGGATTAGCAGTTTTGGCTAGATATTTTAATAGAGTTTTGGGTCGTTTCATGCTGAGTTCCCTACATTTATTGTAAAACATAGCTTTGAAAGCGTTCTACGCTTGTAATGTGAGTTTTGGTCTTTTTTGGTGTTGAGTGGCTTTGGTATTGTGCCGACCCTCATGGAAGTTTGAGGGTTTGCCTTGGGCCATGAAGGTTTATTTGCATGCTTAGGTGGTTGGTCCTTGTTTGCACGAGTCACGTGGATGTGGAAGGTCGCATGGTTTGGACATTGTGTCGTGTCTTCCATCTATAATGACCTAGTTTTAGAAGTGGTGTTTCGCCCAGATATTTTAATAGAGTTCTGGGTCGTTAAACGCTAGGTTCCCTGCGTTTAGTGAGAAATACAGCTTTCATAGTGTCTTATGCCTGGATTAGTGGGTTTCTAGCATTTTTGGTGTGGTGTGATGTGGTTCAGGCGTTGTACCAACCCTCGTGGGAGTTTTGAGGGTTCGCTCTGTGCTCTGGTGGAAGATCTCGGTTTGCACGAGTCATATGGTCGTGGAAGGTCGTGTGGTCTGGTTTCGTGCTTACGACTTCCTTTCTTTCCTTTCCTTTCCTTCTTCGTTTTCATTCTTTTCTCTTCCCCAGGCCCCACACCTTCCTCTTCTTCTTCTTCTTCTTCCACACGTGGGAGAGGGAGAGAAAGAGAGAGAGAGAGGAGGAGGGAGGGAGAGAGGACTGAGTGAGAGAGAGGGAGATGGCTGGGAAGAGGAGAAGTGTCACCGCTGCCATGCCGTTGCTGTCGCAAGGAGGAGGAGCGCCATCGTTCGCCGTTCGTCGCTTGTCGCTCGTCGCTTTTTTGGGTGCCCTAAGTTTGTTAGGTTCGATATGTTGAATTATTTCTGCATACCATTTTGGACTTCCAGAATATCCCTTGATCCCTGATTCGGTCGACCAAATTTATTCAGTCTGCCATTCTGGGTCTTGGGTGTGGACGTGGCACCCTGGTTCAATCGATCGGTCATCTTCGGCATGCCCTATCTATTGGTCGTATTCGGCATGCTCTGTCGATCGGTCGTCTTTAGCATGCTGGGTCATGGGTTTGACACTCAAAAGATGTTTTTGTTAGTGTTTTCTTGGGTTGTGATCGTGGGTTGAGCGTGGTGCTCGTGAACCCAGACGCTTCCAAGGTGTTTTTGCCAAGGTCTGACAGGAGAGTTGTTGAGGTTGTGTTTTGTTTGTGGTTTCTCGACCTTTGGTTTTTGTACTTCTACTGGGCACAGTGTTTCTTGAGTTTGAAAGGATATTTAATGGTTTTTGATAAGGTTTTCCAAAAAGAGAGTTTGGAAAGAGAAAAGTACAGATTTGAAAATGGTTTTGGAAAGAGTTTTCTGGTGCTTTTTGTTTGCGTTAAGGGCCAAGATACCTAAGGTTGAGGTTTGTCGGGTCTTGGAGGTATGACACTCCTCGACTATCATTTCGAGGCTAGGGTTATGGTCCGTAGGTTGAGGTGTTTCGTGGCATGACGAGGAGGTATGATACTCCAACTGTCGCTTTGAGCACTGAGGCTTGGGTGCGGAGGTATGAGATTCCTTCTTGAGCACTATGTGGAGGACACTACGAAGAAGCGTACCCTATGGTGTCCAATGTGGGTGAGACACCAACCCCGTAGCTAGTAGCATCCTGAGAGACATGATTGCCTTCCTAGGTGGGGTTCGCATTGTTGAGGGTTCTCCAAGAGGGAGAATCACGGGACGCTGGTTAACTCCTACACAGGGTGACACACTGTGGCAATGCAAACGTTGTTAGTCATGCTTCGGTGGACTATGTGTGGCCAGTGTTGTTTGCTTGGCGCTAGGCAGTTCGACACATTGTTTGTTCTTGTGTTGTGTGGAGTCCTAGTTCAGGAAATCTGGCTCTAGGCCTAACGGAGGCCGTGGCTTTGGCGCTTGTTGAGGCATCATATTTTCGGAGTGGTGGCTCCGTTGTTTTGGGAGCGGTGGCTCTGTGGTTTGAGAGCAGAGGCTTCATGGCTTGGTGTTGTGCTTGGGTCTATAGGGGACCATGTTGTATAGAGTAGAGGCTCTATAGTTGTGCTTTGGTGTGGCTTTTGAGCTTGACTTGACAAGAGTGGCTACCTCAAGCATGCATAAAAGATTTTAAAAGAGCATACTGTGACCATGCCGGTGGACCCACTGGGGCACGGTTCACCAAAACCTGACTCCGGTGTGCGGGAACACACTGGGAGGTCCGATACAGTCACGGCGAAAATGGTGAATCCGGAGAAAGAGACAAGACTCAGAAACACCAAAGGGAAAATAAAAGGATAAGGAAAGGAGTCGCCACCTAGTCTTTTAATGGAAAGACGAGGAAAACCAAGAAAACACCAAAAAAGGCAGAAAGCAAACAAGATGCAATGATGCATGTGTGATCCGTGCCTAATGGATAAT
>JAMKQA010026242.1:0-12186 GCA_024699735.1 Posidonia australis
CTGGCTAATGGGTTCGGGGCTCGGTTTAAGGGCTGATCACATCCAAAGCAACATAGGGACACTCATTCCTGGGTCACCTCAAAATCGGGGTGTCTACACACACGCACAAGCATTACTTGCATATCCCAACCTTATCAACCAGCCCATGCTTGCGCATAACAGCTTAGCAAGCACTGGGGTCTTAGGAATCCATTTCCTTTCTACTTCTGGGTCTACGACATCCGTAGTAGACCCCTTTGATCAGATCCATACTGTAGATGAGCCTTTCCCTACTCATTTTATCGTTTGATTTGTTCCGGTTCCGAGTCAGCAGTCCACATGATACGGCTGACTGCGAGGGCGGAGCATACCGCAGCACCATCTATCGCGCACTCTGGGTCGCCCATTTGCCTACTCGCCTAGCATCCTGTCCCATCTCCTGTCCAGCCTCTTGTCCAACATCCTATCCAGCTAGACCACTTTCAATCAGCTCGATGTCAGCCTCGCTGGAATTGACAGCACGTACCCCTCTTGTTGTCCACCTGACGAAGGACACTCATTGTGTACCCTATGATTATACTACAGAGATGTGCGCAGAAGTCACTAGGTCATGGAGGGTGTATAGGCCACAAACTCCAACGGCCCAACCGGATCGTTCAGTGTCTTCTCCTCGTCAGCTAGCCCCTCAACCTTCTAGTACGGTCCCTTGTTCAGTCCCTACCTTTTCGACCAGGCAAGAGCAACGCTCTGCCGACATCGCATCTCAACTGAAGAAGGTCAAGGCCGACATCTCTATTTAAGATCTCATCCATACTTCTTCGGAACATTGAGAGGCCTTCCTTAGGGTCTTTCAGGCTGCTCATGTCTCCTCCACCATAGAACCATCCGCTCTTGAGAATAGGGTGCGCATGATTGCAGAGCCTCATGTCATTTCTTTCTTTAGCGAGGAATTGCCTCCAACAGGCGTTAATCATAACCAACCCATGTTCATTACGACGCAATATCAAGCTTTCGAATTCCCTCACTTTAGTGGGTAACGGCGTAGGCTTAAACGTCTACCATTTACGCATAGCAAATAAAATTGGATTCAAAGCTGAGGATATCATACCAACTACGAAGGGAATGATGCCTCTCAATAACACGCATCATGATGCACTAGGGTTGCTGGTTATTCCTCTCACCATAGGGTCGGTAGTCTTCGATGTCAAATTCTATATTGTGGATCTGGAGCCCTCTTTCAATCTCTTGCTTGGGCTCCCCTGGTTGCATAAGCATTAGGTGATCCCCTAGACCCTCCATTGCATGGTTAAGTTCCACTGGGGCAACGACGTAGTTGTCGTCATGGCGGAAGATCTTGACAAAGAAAAGGTCGAGTCTATCTCTGTTGTCTCACTCTAGATCGTCCATTTCGACCCCAAGCCGTCTGATGTCATGTTCCGGGTCAACCGCTTCGAGCCAGTCAATTACATTTCGGCCCTCGAGCATGTTAGTTACTTGATCGTTCGCGGCAATCCTCGTCGACACAAAGGAACACCACTCGGGTGACACGTCCAAGGATCTTCGAGCCCATCCAGGTGGAAGAAAGGCGACAGTTCGAGAGACTAAGCTACGAGTGGTAGCCGCACAAAGATGGATATTCACGCACCAAGAGGTACAATAAGTTTTTTATTCCGTTGGACCTCACTAACTTTTCAATGCAGGGAAACTCGATCGCAATCAGAGCTAGGCCACTGCAGAAAAGAGCCAACGTTAGATGGTGCAGTCACAGCCTTAGCCACCGACAGTTACTTCGATAGCGTCAGTTACTGCTCCAACAGTGAGCCCCGCAGTGATAGTCCTACAAGCCGTTGTGCTAGCAGAGCCATCAGTTCAGTCGACCAATCTTGGACTTCAATTACAGCAGTCCCACAGTTCAGATAAGCCAGTGGCAGAGTAGAGTGCCGTCCAGTATTTCGATTGCACTGCAGAAGAGGATGACACAGTTAGTTAGGCAATCCAGTTGAGTAACCAGGCCCGTGACTTAGAACTGTTATTTCAAGAGCAGTTGTCAGTATGGGCCGAGGATGCAGCTGGGAGTCAAAGGGTGAGAAAAGGAAAGGCTAAGGTGTCAGAATCAGAGCCAACAGCCTTCCATCAGCAGCCGGACCACTCATCCATTATGGTCCTGGCCAAGTCGCAGTCAGAACCCACTAGACCATTAGAGTTAATCTCTTTGGAGTCGGGAGGCAGGTCTAGACGGTACGTGCAGTTGAAGCATCACCTTAAGCAAGGTGAGGGTCAAAAAAAAAAAGATCCCGAGTTAAGCTCAGAAGGAAAGCCGGGCGGCATCATTCCTATTAGTCAGCAGTAGGACAGCTGCCAGCCGGCATCACTCCTTTGTACATACTACAAAAAAAATAAAAAAAAAGATCAGAAAAATCAAAAAATCATAAAAAAAAGCACCAAAGGTCGAAGCAACAAATCAACCCAGTTAGTCAGCAGACCCCACGGTCAAAGAGTCCGAGGTCATCCACCAAATTCTGTGCGACCATAATGAGGAACCATCAGGTGTAGAAATCAGAGTACATTCTCTCCTTCGACGTTGCGAATCCAACCTTCAAAGAAGAAATCCTATTAAAGCTCATCGCTTATGAAGATGAGGATGATGACATGGAAGATGGTGAGACACCTGAATCCCAGCTTCACGATAATGATCCATAGTGGCCAAATTCACATCAGGGGATCCGATTTTGCAGGCCACACATCTCCCTAACGGTCGAAGCAAATTCCGACTTAACTTCGCATGGTCCCTATATCATCAAGCAAGCCTATTCGGGAGGCACAACAATCCTCGAAAGACGTTGATAGCGTCGAGATATCCTAGCCAGTCTATGCATATTACCTGAAGAAGTACTACCAATGAGCGGAAGGCGTGTATTCTCGCCATGCAAAGTATCCTTTCGCACATCATGCATCAGCCATCGCTTCATCATGCATATTGCTAAAATAAAGGCAATCCAAGTGCATTTAATCTACAACATTCACATGTTTATTTTCATGCACATCAATAACTCAAGCATATCAATAACTACATGTACCTATGCATAAACACATCAGCATCATATCTCGATGACGAAAATCGTAATAGCTAGCCTACTTGAGAAGGGTCTATATCTTTTCAGTTGATACTACCTAGATACTCTAGTGAGCGAGGGAGCCACCACCCTACCATGGTTAGGTGAAAATTTCAAACTCCCATGAGGACTTATACCTCCAGAGGGAGATCAAATGTTAGGAGCGAGCATAAGTGTGAGTCAAAATAGAAAAATAAACATATCCACATGGGCACAAAAGAAATAAGGAGACAAAAGTCGAAGACAAAAGCTAGCCTTAAGAGAGAGAGGCAAGTAGGCCAACTCTACCCCTATCACTTACCTTGGGGAGGAGTCAAAGCAAGCATTCAAAAAATCGAAGCGACCAAAGGGACTAGCCACCCCTCGCATACAATGCTAGCAACCCTCTCCAAATTCGGATGCCCATTACCCCCAAGCAAGGATTAGAGCGAGCCTACAAGCCTAAGAGGGAGAAAAGAAAAAAGCCAAAAGTCAAAAAAGTAGGTAGTCTCCGAGAGTTTGGCATGGAGCCTAACCTACTAAATCATCCATCCCGGAGAGCCACCAACAGCCTAGAAGTCCAGGTAGTGTCTTGTGAATCGAGGTCTTCTCCTCTTCTCATAGAAAACATCATTAGCATTCCAAATCCTAAGGGATGATGCAACATAACACTATCATTCCTGCATGCATTATCTTTTGTCCACTTTACAAGGTTTCGCTGGGTCCTAAACCAGGGGCATGTCAGCTGCTCTTTGGCCAAAAACTTGGCTGAGGATACCGTACATCAGGGGCATGTCAGCTGCCTTTGTGTTGATAACCTTCCCCATCAACCAGGGGCATGTCAGCTGTCCTGTTGGTTGACCCCTCTTAGGACAGTACTTTTGTCTAGAACATGCAGTCTGCTCGATAGCTCGAGCGTAGAAACGAGGACAACAACCATAACCCTCCAAGATCAGAGAGAAGTCAAAATATCGGTACTCCCCTAGTCAATAGGCGAGAACAAAGCCGATAATCCAAGCCAAAGGCGAACTACCCACAAGTCAGTCGGTGACATGACAGCAAGCCTGTAGACACCCCAATATGCTTGCAAATGGACAAAACCCTAAAAATCAAACAAAACTCTAACAAAACGCTAAAAAATCCTAAAAACCCTAGAAACCCTAGGAAAACCCAAAAAAAAAAACCAAACAAAACCATAAAAACCATAGAAAACCCGAAAAACCCTAAAATACAAAACAAAATCATAAAACCCTAAAAAACCTAGGAAAGTCCTAAAAACCTAGGAAAACCCTAAAAACCCTAGGAAAAGCCCTAAAAACCCTAGGAAAACCCTAAGAAAAGCGCTAAAAACCCTAGGAAAACCCTAAAAACCTTAGAAATCCTAAGAAAACCCTAAAAACGCTAAAATACAAAACAAAACCGTAAAACCCTAAAAGACAAAACCCAATCATAAAACCCTAGAAAAAACCCTAAAAAACTAGACAAAACCATAAAACCCTAAATAAACCCTAAAACCTAGGTTAAACCCTAATCCAAACCTTAAACCTTAGGTTAAGACCTAAATTAAATTCAAAACCCTAATCCAAACCATAAATCTAGGTCAAACCCTAAACCATAAGTCAAACCCTAAGCCATAAGTCAAACCCTAACAACCTTAACTACTTCCCACTTCACTCCAACAAACTTAACCACTTTCCACTTCACTCCAACCACCTTAACCACTTCCCACTTCACTCCAACCACCTTAAGCATTTCCCACCTTTTCTTAACCACCTTCTACTCTAACCATAACAACCAACCAAGCCATTTGGAAGCCTATAAATAGCCCCATTTGCAAGTGACAAAGGGACTTTTGGAAAATTGAGAGAGGAGCTTCCCAAAGCTTTTTCTTCCAATCAGAGCAACCAGAGTGATCCCGGAGCAAGGAGGATGCTCGTGGAGGATAGAAATCAGAGTTCCCAGCCATCTATGGCAAGCTCCAAGGGCCTCCGACGAGCTCCGGCGGTCAACATCACTGCTAGACCAGGTATGCCTTTCTCAGACCTCTATTTACTTCAGAAATGCTCTCCTAGGTCTCCTTCTTCCTTCCCCGATCAATTCCAACAAAGCTAGATGTCTTCCCTGGTTGGAATCAAGCTCTCAGGCCTTGCCGGAGCAATTTTCCAGTGGCTTACGTGGGGGTGCGAGTCTAGGGAAGCCCCCAGTAGGAGATCGTTGGAGTCACGCATCGTCGCTGTCGCTGGGGAAGACGACTGAAAACAGTAAAGGGACGCGTGCCTCCTACATCGTCGTGCCTCTCCAAGCCTTCAAGAATGTTCCACAACACACCCCCAGCACTCCGAAGCCTTCAGAGCCAAGCCACGAGCCCTAGATCACTCCCGCAACCAAGCTCACCAGAGAAGACTACGACGACGACAGGCGGAACCCAACATCGCGCGATCTTCCTCCATTTTGGTCCCTGATGGGAGGGGAATGATCCTCACCGCACCGCTAAGCCTCCTGGATCCCTGAGCGACGCGTTGCGACCCTCTAGCAGCCTCCTTCTTCTCCGGCGCCGTCACCGGAGTGCCATGTCGGCGAGGGAGACGGGCAGCCTTTCCCGACCGTTGAATCCTAGATCCAGATCTCCAGATCCTCTCCTCCTCTTCTCCTCTTGCTCATTGTGCCTCTTGATCTCCAATTAGGCTTTGGAATGCTCCAAAGGAGCATCCCCGAAGGTCGTCGACGACGGAGTTCCGTCGGCGGCAGCTGTCGATTCTTTTTCCTTTTAAATAATATAGAAATAAGTTTTCTTTGATTAAATTTCTGAAACTTTTGTTTTGTTACATTTAGATCCTCATTCTCTTACAAATAGGTCCTTTTCCTTACTATTAGGTCCCTGCACATTTATTTTAAATCGTTTGAATAAAGTTTGATTTGAAAATATTGCAATGTGCCCCTTGAGCTTTCTTAGTAATGTTTTCTAGGCTTAAAAGTTTGACAAAAATGCCCAGAAATTCTATTCATGCATTAAAGTCTAGCATTTTCGCATAAAAAACCCTAAACTTTGTTGAAATAGTTCTGAATGAATGTCTCCGTTAAAATTGCAAGTTAAACCTTTGATATTTAAATATTCACTCAAATATGTTCAAAAATTGCATTTAAAACCCTAAGTTTCATGAAAATGATTCTGAATGCATATTTCTCAGGTTAAATTGCATTTTAGCCCCTAAACATTATAGATTTTTCACTAAATGCATGTTTTCTAGGGTAAAATTACAGAATTGTTCCTAAAACTTTCTATTTTCAATCATGGACTCATTTTCTTGCATATTTTACCCTGAATTTCCACAGAATTGCATTAAATACATGTTTTAATGGCAAAATTGCATTTTGACCCCTAAGAATCTTCAATTTCACTAAAAATGCACAGATTTGCACATTTGACCCCAAATTTCTTCAAAATTACATGAAATGTGTTTCTCTATGTATTCTTGATGATTTAGATTCAGAATTTCCGTTTTCATTCAGAATTTAAGTTTTTTGCACAAAAGCCCCTGGAATTCACATTTTTACACTCTCACATGCATTTTGCACATTTTGTTGCTATTTTTCTTGCATGTTTTCTTGTGATTTCTTCCTTGCATGGTGCACGCATTTCTAACTCATTTCAAGCTTGGTTTTTCCATCGTTTCCCTGATTTCTTTCGATTTTCGCGTCGTTGATTTGATTTGGTTTTCCATTGCCTAAGGGCGTACATTAGTAGGCTTAACAATGCCGACATTGTCCCGAATGAGGATTATTTTCTCCAATTTGATTTTTTCGGATTTCTTTGAGTTTCCGACGATTTACGTGATGCTTTCTGAGAGTTTTCTTGATTTTCCTCATCACCCACAGGCGTATAGTAAAGCGGCATTCTCAATGCTTACATTTGTCCCTCGAATTAATTTTTTCTATTTTATTCATTTCTTCTCTTTGATTTGGCATGTTTTCTAGTCATCTTTAGCATATGCATTCAGAATAGGCAAGCACACACCCAATAGAAGGATCGAGTTCCTCTGGCGCATGGGGGTGCCTAACCCCTTCCTCATGCATAAGAAGAATCCTTATCCTTTCTCTGGCCCACATTGATTTGTGCACTACATTTATTAGGCATGGAGCATACATGTTTTCCTTATCTTGTTTTCTTCTTGGTTTTCTTTCGTGTTTGGTTTTCCTCGTCTTTCCATTAAAAGACTAGGTGGCGATTCCTTTCCTTATCCTTTCTTATCTTTCCTTGGTGTTTCCGAGTCTAGTCTTCTTCGCTAGATTCACCATCTTCGCTGTGACCATATCGGGACTCCTCGTGTGCTTCCACGCACCCGTAAGGAGAGCTGTGCCGGGTTCCACCGGCATGGTCACAAAGCCTAAAGAGTTGTCAGAAATCTTCCAGCAAGTCTGTCTTACCCGGGGAGGAAGCAACACCTTCGCGAAGCCCTTGTCCAGCCAAGCACCATGTATCAGTACAGAATCTGAGAAACAGTTTATCTGGATCGACCATCATCGTCCTACAGCATCAATAGCTTCAAGTGATCAGGCAAAGCAGTCGCAGTTCAGGGTGTGCCCATAAGCAAGTGTTTCTCGGCAAACCTCCATTGGATAAACCAGCTGTCTAGGCCCCAAACTTTCTTTTGTTCCTTTCTTTTAGCAACATCCATAGCGTTCCAATTCCAAGGGCATGCCAGCTGCCTTTTTGTATTATCTTCTTGTTACCAGGGGCATGGCAACTGCCTTTTGATATTATTCTCTTGATATTAGTATCATGTCAGCTGCCTTTTTGGTATCTTCATTTCGAACCGTCACCGACAGCTTCTCGGTTGGTGTGTTCATCTATCCTCCTTTCGAACCATCACCGACTACTTCTCGGTTGACTAGTTCATTTATCCAGCCTTTCGAACCGTCACCGATAGCTTTTCGGTTGGCGTGTTCGTCTATTATGCTTTCCGAACCATCGTCGACAGCTTCTTGGTTAGCGTGTTTGCCTATCCCACTTTCCAAACCATCACCGACAGCTTCTCGATTAACATGTTTGTCTATCCTCTTTCGGAACCGTCACCGACTGCTTCTCGGTTGACTAGTTTATTTATCCTACCTTTCGAACCATCACCGATAGCTTCTCGGTTGGCGTGTTTGTCTATCCTGCTTTCCGAACAGTCGTCGACTGCTTCTCGGTTGACTAGTTGTTTATCCTGCCTTCTAAACCATCACCGACAGTTTCTTGGTTGGCGTGTTCGTCTATCCGCCTTTCAAACCTTCATCGACAGCTTCTCGGTTGGCACGTTCGTCTATCCTCTTTTTGAACCATCACCGACAGCTTCTCAGTTGGCATGTTTGTCTATCCTGCTTTTCGAACCGTTGCCGACTGCTTCTCGGTTGACTAGTTCGTTTATCCTACCTTTCGAACAGTCATCGACAGCTTCTCAGTTAGTACGTTCGTTTATCCTACCTTTCGAACCGTCACTGACAACTTCTCGGTTGGCGTGTTCACTTATCCGCCTTTCGAACCATCATCGACAACTTCTCAGTTGGCGTGTTCGTCTATCCTTCTTTCCGAACTATCACCGATTGCATCTCAGTTGACTAGTTCGTCTATCCTGCTTTCCGAACCATCACCGACAGCTTCTCGGTTGACGTGTTTGTCTATCCTACTTTCCAAACCGTCACCGACTGCTTCTCGGTTGACTTGTTCGTTTATCCTGCCTTTCGAACCGTCACCGACAGCTTCTCGGTTGGCACGTTCGTTTATCCTACCATTTGAACCGTCACTGACAGCTTCTCGGTTGGCGTTTTGTCTATCCTGCTTTTTGAACTGTCACTGATTGCATCTCGGTTGACTAGTTCGTTTATCCTACCTTTCGAATCGTCACCGACAGCTTCTCGGTTGACATGTTCGTTTATCTTGCCTTCCAGATCGTCACCGACTGCTTCTTGATTGATGAGTTCGTCTGTCTTGCTCTTGAACCGTCACTAGTTGCTTCCTAATTGACGAGTTTGTCTTTTTCTGCTTCTGAGCCGTCACTGACTGCTTCTTAGTTGACGTGTTCTCTTATCTTGCTTTCCGACCCGTCACCGGCTGCTTCTCAGTTGACGAATTCGTTTTTCAGCCATCCGGACTGTCGCCGAATGCTTCTCGATTGATAGGTTTGTTATCTTGCTTTGTTTGCCGCTACCAGGCATTTTTCTAGATATTGTGTTAAACTCATCAGCAGGCTGATACCCCTATCTATCCGGTTGACAACCGTCACACTATCAGGAGCCGGTTGATACCCCTATCTATCCGGTTGACAACCGTCACACTATCAGGAGCAGGCTGATACCCCTATCTATCCTGTTGACAACCGTCACACTGTCAAGAGCAGGTTGATAACCCTAACTATCCGGCAACGTGTCTGTCAACTCATCAGTGGGTTGATACCCCTAAACTATTCGGTTGACATCCGTCATCAGTCTATGGTCAGTCGTCAAGTCCGATATCTTGCCATGCATCCTCTCGGGCCGAAAGGTTCGTCATTTGCTAAGTTTCCCCCTGTCGTGCGACGAGCTCGATAGTCTTGTCCAGGCATCCCTTGGCATGAGTCGGGAAATCCCTCACGCTCCCCTTCGTGAGCTGACAAGCTACGCACTTGTCACCAGCATCGTCTTCATGCATCAGCATCGCCCTCATGCATCACTCGAGATCAGGGTCATCCTTTGCATCAACATCAGGCATGGGCCATGAGTCATGAATTTCAGTGCATCCATTGAATCTGTGGTGCATGGCCCTACAGCAAATATCACTCTCCCACAAACTCAGGCGGGGTGTCTTGTTAACCCTAAGCATCGGTCTCGATTCCCCCGACCTCGCTCAGGGAGGGGCATCAGTAGACACCTCGATTTTGCAGTCACTTGGCAGCAAGCTCCTCTGGAAAGATGCTCTGGTTACGACCACCAAAACCCCAATTTTCAAACCTAAAACCTAAACCCTAGCTCCACTAAAACCCTTAAAACCACTCAAGCCCACACAAGCCCATTCAGACCCACACCAGTCCACTCTGACCTAATTAAAGCAAAAAATAATTATTAAGAATTAAAACCAAACAAAATTCATTTAAAACACTAAAAATCCAAATTAATCAAACAAAAAACCTAATTAAAGTCAAAATTAAATAAAATCCACTTAAAACAACTTAAAATCCAATTAATCAAGTCAAAACCCTATTTAAAGTCAAAATTAAATAAAATCCACTTAAATCCACTAAAAATCCAATTAATAAAGTGAAAACCCTAATTAATCAAATAAAAACCCTAATTAAAGTCAAAAACCATTTAAACCATTTAAAATCCAAATTAAAACCCTAATCAAGTAAAACTTAATAAAATCCATTAAAAAAAATTAAATCTAATTAAAAAGAAACCCTAATCCAAACAAAAATCAAGAAAAATCAATGAAGTCAAAACCTAAGACAAAAACCAATTAAACCACAATTTAAACTAAATCCCTAATTAAGTCAAGTAAAAAACTAATTAAATCTAAATTAAAACTCAAACACAAAACTTTAATCCATTTAAGTTCAGCAAAACCCTAATTAATTAAAATCCAAAAAACCCTAATTAAACTAAAAACCCTAAGCAAAATCTAAAACCCCTAAATTAAAACTCTAATTAAAACACAAAAACCCAAATTAAACTAAAAACTTTAATTAAAACCCAAAAAAACTTAATTAAATTCAAAATTCTAATTAAAATCCAAAACCCTAAAACCCTAAAATAATTAAAATTCGAAAAACCCCAAAGTAATTAAAAACCTAAAAAACCCTAATTTAAAACCAATTAATTAAACCCTAAATCACAAAATCAAAAATTTAATTCAAATCACGAAACCCAAATAAAAACCTAAAAATCAAAACCCTAAAATCCCTAAAAAAATCCCAAAACAAAAATAGAAAAGAAAATCCTAAAACAAAGCCCAAAACCCTGGCCCAATTTAGCCCAATGCAACCCATTTAAGCCTTCAATCAAAAACTTTATAAAAGAGCAAAAATAATTCCGACGATCCTCTCCAACGACCCCCGCGATCTTTGGCGCCATCTCCTGCAGCATCCAGCAAACTCCAGAGCGAATCACCTCATCCCGTGATCTCCGGCCATTCCCTCCTCCCTCACGCGCTTGATCCGACGGCATCCAGCCCTTGAGGAGGACGATCGACGGTGGGAGAAGGCTGGACCGACTTTTAGAAGCCTTTGTTGTCGACACACCAAGGGACGACAACCTTTTTGTAACCATGCCGGCGACAGCCTCGGGATTGGTGCGAATAGCCAAACGCGCGAGGATCAGCAAAGTCACGGCAAAATAATAGTAAAAAATGCAGGAGTCGCCACCTAGTCTATTTTAAAATGGAAGACGAGGAAAACCGCTTAAAGACATTCATATCATGCGATAAAACCAATGGAAAAGGTCTACATAAACCACAAATGGACAAGGATCCCTGTTATGCACGAGGAAGGTATTAGTCATCCTCGTGTGCCCGAAAATTGGTCTTTTAATGGGTTTCTCATTTACTTATATGAAATGTTGGCTTTTCAGCCTATTCTGTACGCCCGAGGGAGGTATGCCATGCAATGCTACATGCAAATGGTGCCTTATGCTAAACAGGGGTGCATGGGTTGTAGGGTGTATCCTAATGCTCAGACAGGTCACCCGTGCGGTGGGTCAAGCACCGGTGCAAGGATATTGTACAGATATGATCAAAGATCTAACAACACCGAGTGACTTTCATCCTCGCTTTACTATATGCGAAATCTAAGCTATCATGCATAAAAAAAAAAGGCTGAAAACAGAGTGGGGTCTTCCTGATATATCCAGGAAGACAACTAGAGAAAACCAAAACCAAAAGCAAAATGAAAACAAGAAACATGCTAAACATCATGCCAAATGCTACTACGTGCAACAGAAAATAGGCTGGTGCGCCAGACTGGTGCTCCAGTCTGGTGCGCTACCTATGTGCTCTACTGATGCCAGGAAAGTGTGCCAGAGAAAACCAAAACGCCATGCAATGCAAAATTCTTGTAAACTAGAAAACTCAACAGAAAATGCAACATGAGTATCTTATCAAAATCCA
>JAMKQA010026243.1:0-14312 GCA_024699735.1 Posidonia australis
AGAAAGCCTACCTCTTAAGATGTTTCCTTCTTGAAATATCAGAAATAAGATGATCCTTGTTGCTTTGGAAGGACCAAGGGTGCTTTGGGATGCAAGGGGAAGCTCCAGAATATGTGTATAGGTTGCTGGGTGGAAGGAGGAATTCGTGCGAAAAGCTTGCTCAGTGCAAATCTGTTTTTCAGATTTCAGCACAGGATTTCTCACCGAAAAAGGTGTCCTCAAATGGTTGCCTATGGAGGTCCTTTTATAGGGATCTATCAAAGGGTAACTCATGAGAAATGAAGGGCCTTGCAAACGAAAAGCCTCGAATATTCCTTGGCACATTCATTTGCAAGGGTAACAGTCCGGAAGATGGAAGGTCTGCAACCGCAGCGTGGAAAAGGCTGGGCGCCTGCTTGGTGCGCCTGTGATGTGTGCCTGCTTGGTGCGCCTACAAGGTGCGCCAACGCAGCTCACAGATTTCACTGATTGGGGCTCTGGCTTGCTAATAGGTTTGGGGTTTGGTTTAAGGGTTGATCACTTCCAAAGCAACATACGGATACTCATCTCTGGGTCACCTCAAAATCGGGGTGTCTACAGTGTTATTAATCAAGAACAATTTAATAAAGTATTAAATTGTAATACATCTCGTGAAGCATGACATATTTTAGAAGTTACTCATGAAGGAACTAATCAAGTAAAAGAAACTAAAATAAATATGTTTATTCAAAAATATGAAATGTTTAAAGTGCAACTTTATGAATCTATTAGTGATATGTTTACTAGATTTAGCGAGATAACAAATAATTTACAATCCCTTGGAAAATGTTTTTTTCAAAGTAATCTAGTTAAAAAGATTCTAAGATCTCAAACTCTAGATTGGGAAAAGAAAATCACTACTATAGAAGAAGCAAAAGAACTTTCAATATATTCTTTAGAAAGCCTAATAGGAAATCTTACTTCATATGAAGTTCAAATAAAGAAAAGGATCTTGAAAATATTCACATATGTAAGAGTATTGCCTTTGATACCTCGATTGAGTCAGATGATTCGAATGACGAAGCTCTTGCTCTTATTACTCATAAATTTAAAAATTTCTTAAAAGAAGGAAGAATTCAAAAGAAGAAAAAAAATAATAAAAGAAAAATCAAGAGAAAGAAAGCTCTCAAAGCTATCTGGAATGATAGTGACTTTTCAATCGATGAAGATTCTTCTTCCAATGTTGAGGTTGTTCATTCATGTTTTATGACTATGTCTAGTGACATTTCATCTTTAGATAATATTGAAGATTTTTCTATGGATGAGTTATTTGATGCTTTTAATGAGCTTTATGTAAAATATAAATCATTGAATGGAAAATACAAATTTATAAACAAAAACTTTATTGAAATATCTTGTGAAAAAGAATTGATTTCAAAAGAAAATGATGATTTGAAAAATAGGAATAGTGTTTTTGAAATAGAAAATGAAGTTTTGAAGAATGAAATGAACATCATGAAAGAGAGAATTGATACTTTAGAAAATGACTTTGCATCATTGAAAATCAAAAGTAAAAGTTTGCTTAATGATGTTAGTAAGCTTACTATTAATAAGAAGAAATTTGATGTAAGAAAATCTAAATGTGGAAATGTGAATTAAAAGGGTACTCCATATGAAAATGGATTTATTAGAGCTAAAAATGATAAATATGAATTTATTACTAAGAAAGTAGAAAAAGGAAAATAGATTCCCAAAAAGAATTATGATATGATTTCTAAAATTAATTTTATTGCATCCAAACTAAAGTGGGCACCAAAGTCTCTACTTAATATAGGTGCTTGATTTCTCCAAGGAGGAGAAGAATCATGGGATTATAAATAATTGACAAATATTGTTAATCCCATTGAAAAAGAATATTTTAAGTTTTTATGTAGGTTTTTAAGGAATATTGATTGATAAATAAAATTATTTGCATACAATTTCACTTAATGATTTTTTTCTGAAATATTCTCTGATTCGGTATACTATTTTGAAACGGACGATCGATTTTTACTGTTTCGGTCTATTGAAATATACTGATTGATCGATTGTTTTGCAAATGATTTCTGCTGATTTTATTTGATAATTTTTCAAAATTTTTAAACCATGGTTTGTGCTCACATTGAACATTACAATATCTTGACTATTTATTTGGCTCTTTAATCCCTTAATATATGCATAAATGGATTGAATAATATTAAACTCAATTGGTATTCATAAATGGACTAAATAAATGGATTGGATTGACATATCTTATAGAACTTTATTCTTGATCATGATTGGATTATGAATTAAAAAGATTCTCTATTATGTTCATGTTAGTACATTTTACGTTCTTTTGCTCATGATAAAATGAAAATAAGAGATTTAAAAGACCATATATTCATAATGCTATTGAGATTAGTATTTAAAGTTTGCCGATGCTTTAAATGATACATCTTTGTGCTATACTTGTTGAATATGGATTGTTTTTACTGATACTTGGATTAAGGGGGGAGTTTATTAATTATTTTTTAAATATTTTTGGATATAAAACGATTTTGAGCATAAACAGTCATGAATCTTAAAAAGTTGATTTTGATACTTATTTGAATATCTCATTGAATATCGTTTATCTTATGTTTATTTGAATACCTTATATTCTATTTGTTTATAATAAAAATAAGTCATTTCACTCCTGCTTGTAGTGAGGGGGAGTTTTACAAAATAAGATTGGTTTAAATTTGAGATTAAACTAATTTTGATTATGTATTATAAAGTATGACAACAAAGGGGGATAAGAATATGGATTAACATTCTTATTTATATTTATATTATATTCATCATATATCATGCAAGATTTAATATGCTTACAAAAAGAGGGAGAGAGCTAGATATTAATCTACAATATTTTTTTGTTAATGACAAAAAGGGGAAGAGAACTAATAAAAGAAATATTTTAGCCTTGAAATATTTGTTGTTGTTTTATCATCATTAAAAAGGGAGAGATTGTTGTCTTTATTAGCCATATCTTAATTTTGATGATTACAAAAGACTCATGTATTGTTTGAGAATATTTCATATCTTAGTTTAACATAGAAGATCAATAAAGGACTCAGAAGAATCAAGCACAAAAAAGAAAAGATATCTGGAGACTCATGTGCCATCAAGGATCAAGTATAAAAAAAGAAGATATTTGAAGATCTATGTGCCATCAAGGATTAAACATAAAAAAGGAAGATATCTGAAGATCTATGTGCCATCTAGGATCAAGCACAAAAAGGAAAGATATCTGAAGATCTATGTGGCATCAAGGTGAAATCAAGATAGAGAAAGAACAAGATAATTCTTTGTAATTATTATGTAATTTTCTAATTATGTACTCCTAAGAAACATGTATTAATTTTCCAAACATCTCACATACCTAGGAAAATAGGAACATAGGCCTGTAAATGGGGAGGATATTTACCCGCTGTAGACACCCCGATTTTGAGGTGGCTTATAGATAAATACTCTGAAGATGTTGCTTTGGATGCAGTAAGTCCAACCACTTTCAAATCCTATTTGACACTTTAACCAGCCAGAGATCAGTGCATAAACCGACCACAAGCCTATAGCAAGCCTGTGGCCCAATTAGCAATTCAGACAGCTAGTGAAGAGCACCAATGTGGAGCACTAGATTGGAGCATCTTGTAGGAGCACCATAGTGGCGGCCTAAGCTGGAGCACCAAGATGGCGCACCTTTCTGGAGTACCATCCTGGTGCACCAAGCTGGTGCACAGTCACTTTTCAGGGTGCTGGGTGCTGGCTTTTCATCTTCTATGCTTGTAACCCTCGCCTGTGGATATTCCTTGCGAATCTACGCAAGGCTGTTCGTTTTTGAGGCTGTTTGCATCCCATTGGAGTTATCTTGTTGAGACTCTATAAAAAGCCATCCATTAGCAACCTTTTGGCTCACTTGGAAACTCATCTCTCTTGGTTGAGCTACCTACCATCTCTTGGTTAAGCCACTCACCTACTCTCAGCAACCTACTCTCATTTCCAGAAGATTTTCTTGCATCTCAGAGCATTCCCAGCTGATCCAAAGTAACAAGGAAGTATTATCTTAAGCCATCCAAGGAGGAAACATCCTAGGCGAGGTAAGATCTTTACTTATCACTTTATTTAAACACTAGATAATACACTGAATAAAGCATGCAATGAACTGGATGTATGATCCGATAGTGATAATTTTCGTGTTGTTTTTATGATAAGTTGATTGCTCCTACATGTATGTTTATAAGGTTTTTGTGTGATGTTAAATTTTGCATCATGTAGTCTCTGTTTTATATACTGAATCATGATTCCATTGCAAATCCTAGCTGTGAATTTAGCTGTAAACAAACTCTTTGCATCTTCATCATCTTTACATGTTTGTTAAGATAATTAAATCATTGCATACTCCTTAAAACCTACTAAGCAGTAGTTACAGCCAATTAACTCATGCACATGCTTGATTTAAAGAGAAATAATAAGAGGGTTTTCATGCTTGCTTATTCATAATATTTGAGTTCTCTAGCATCTAAATACTTAATCTGGATAGAGTTAACCATATTCATTTCTTGCATCAGGCCCAGATTCTGAAATCAAACTGCAGTCTGATTCAGAATTTCTAGGGTGCACCAAACTGAAGCACCTTTATGGCGCACCAAACCAGAGCACCATCCTGGTGCACCAGTCTGGTCAGAGAATAAATGACCAACTTTGCATCTTGATCTGCATGTTGTTCTGGATGTTTTAGACTTTGATGTTTTTGGTGTTGGTTCTCTGATATGTCATGTCTTTATATGTATGATTTCAGCTAGTGATAGCACTATTTTATAGGACATTTGCATCTTGCATGTTTTGCCTGTTGTTTTAATCTGGTGAGCTGATTGCCCCATGAACCCTTGTTTGGGAGGTTCTTATGCAACAGTCCATGACCTAGATATGGATGACATAGCTAGAACTCATTGTTTTGTTTTGCATAAGGGTGGTGTGGTCATGTGTGAGGCATATAGCCCTTGAACATAAGACCCACATTGTGTTTTCATTCTTGGATTTTGATAGAAACTCATGATGCATGTTTTGATGGGTTTCTGCAAATTTACAAGATTTTATATTGCATGGCATATTAGTCCAACTTACTGTTTGATCTGTAATTTCACTGGCACACTTTCCTAGCACACATCAGTAGAGCACTGAAGTGGCGCACCAGTCTGGTGCATAAAACAGGCGCACCTGCCTGTTTTCTGTTGCATGCAGTAGTTTTTGGCATGGTGTTTAGCATATTTCCTGTTTTGATTTGCCTTTGGTTTTCTCTGGGTGTCTTCCTGGATATACTAGGATGACTCCACTCTGTTTTCAGCCATTTTTATGCATAATAGCTCATATTTTGCATATAGTAAAGCGAGGATGAAAGTCATTCGGTACTTTTAGATCTTTGATCATATCTGTGCAACATCCTTGCACCGGTGCTTGACCCATCGCACGGGTGACCTTTTTGAGCATTAGGATACACCCTACATCCCATGCACCCATGTTTAGCATAGGGCACCACTCATATATAGCATTGCATTGCATATCGCCCTCGGGCGTACAGAAAAGGCTGAAAAGCCGACATTCCATATAAGTAAACGAAAAACCCATTAAAAGACCGATTTTCGGGTGCACGAGGGTGCCTAATACCTTCCTCGTGCGTAACAGGGATCCTTGCCCATTTCTGGTTCATGTAGACCTTTTCCATTGGTTTTATCGCATGATTTGAATGTTTTTAAACGGTTTTCCTCGTCTCCCATTTTTAAATAGACTAGGTGGCGACTCCTGCATTTTTACTATTATTTTTATTATTTTGTTGTGACTTTGTCGACCCTCACTCATTTAGCCATTTCACGTCAAGTAGAAGGCTGTCGTCGGCATGGTTACACCCGCAACCCTCAACCCGCCCTGTTTTATAAGGGTAAGGGTTAACAATTTTTCAACCCGTTACCTGTTTACCCGTCACCTGCTTTACCCACGGTCTCATAGGGTATGGGTAAGGGTTATTACCTACCCGTCACCTGTTTACCCATTATATAAGGTTATTATAGTAATTTTACATTAACTATATAAATATAAAATATAAAATATATCCTATTAATGTAATATTATATTATATATATCTATATATGTATATATAGTTATATACTTATATCATATAAAACGTGAAACCTTAATTGGAGGCTCCAATTGTCCTCCTTATCCCGTCCTCCACCTCCTTCTCCTCCAGGCTCCAGTCGTCCTCCTCCGCCTTCTTCTTAGTAGTCTGACGGTCCTTCCAGGCTTCAGTCGTCCTCCTCCTCCGACTCTGTCCCGATCGCTCTCCTCCAGTCCTCCTCGATCGGCGATCGCTCGGTGGGTAGTGGTTCTCCTCCACGATCGGCGATTGCTCTCCTCTGGCGGAGTCCCGATCGCTCTCCTCCAAGCTCCAGTGCTCGATCACTCTCCTCTTGGACCTAGTGGGCGGTGACTCTCCAGTCTCCTCCTCTCCTCAGATAGTCAGGCTCCCCTACAGGTAGTCAGGCTCTCCTCAGACCTCAGGTAACCAGGTTCCTCAATCTTTGTAGGTTGTAGCCAGGTTCCTCAATCTTGCAAGTTTAGAGTGAATATCTATTATGTGGTCTTGGGCTCTGATTCTTTGAATGACCATTACTAAAATATGTCTATGATTAACTAATTGCCCAGCTCTACATTGCTTAGTTTAGCCGGTGACTGGTGAGACAACTTACAATGTTAAAAATAAATTTATGAAGAATCCATAGATTATTTCAATTATTCCAAAATACACATGAAGCAGTTCATGCCAGATCTCAATTATGGAGTCGTATTAAATATGTTTGGCTCAGATTACATGTTTTATGTTTGGCTCAGATTGTTAGCATTTTCTAAGAGCAATGCTAACTAGCCTCATTTTCATGTTTTATGTTTGGCTCAAATTACATGTTTCTCTGATTCTTTTAGTTCTAAACATTTTTATGTATTAACATTTTACCAGGCATGAATCATGATTGATTCTTTCCTCTCTTTCATGTTTTACCAATCATTCTTTTAGTTCTAAGCATTCTTCCTTAAATAGTATAACCATGTTTCCCTTTGTCTTGATTGATTTTTAAATTTTAATTACTTATTATCAAAATTTTTGCAATCCTGAGTTTTCATCACTGATTTACTCTTTCTTTTAAGTAACATGAATTCAAGTTTTGAAGTTATCATAGCAATTTTTTAAATTTAGTTTAATTGAACTTTACATTTGAATTTTGAACACTACAGTTGTTTGATGTTTATAGTTGATGGTGCTATTTGGTTTGTTATTTGTTATTCATTTGGCTTCTTTTTTTTTCATGTATTAGGCTTTTCATGATATAAAATCTTCTTGAATAGTAAGCTTCACTTGAACTTTTCACATGCTTATGCTATATTTGTCATGGAACATTTTATATTTATATCATAATTTTGAAGTGATGGAAATAGACTCATCTTAATCCATGCAAATATGAACATTTATTATCTATTGTTTGTGTATGTGATTGCAAATTATAGGATATATACATTTCATTGGGAAATTTTTCTGTTTATAATTCTTCTATTTTTTCCTATTTATGTTTTTATAATTTATTAGATATACAACTTGTTTATTTTTTCCTCTTTTATTCTTTAGGAATCATGACTGATGTGAAAGTCGTAGATAGTGATCCACTAGCAACACAAGAAAATGAATAAAGTAATGGTAACAAAAGACGAACTACATCATCAGTTTGGAATGATTTTACAAAGATTAGAGTTGACGGAGTTCCAAAAGCTAAATGCAATCATTGCAAGAAAGTTTATCTTAATAGATCAAAAGATGGAACAAGTCATTTATGGGCTCACTTGAAAAAATGACATCCGGCTAAATGTTCTAAAGATTTGCAGCAAATGTTACTGAGTATTGGGGAAAGAAAAGATGGTAAAATGAATGTAAAGAATTTCAAGTTTGATCAACAATTAAGTCGAAGAGATCTTACTCGTATGATAATGCTCCATGAGTATCCATTCTCTATGGTTGAACATTTTGCATTTAGAGAATTTTGTCGAAATCTTCAACCACATTTTCAAGTGGTTTCACACACAACTATCAAGAAGGATTGTCTTAAAGTTTATGAAGAAGAAAAAGAAAAATTATATAATCTGTTAAACAGTCTTACATGCCGTATTAACCTCACTAGTGATATGTGGACGTCAAATCAAAATAAGAGATATTTTTCTTCGATTGCCCATTACATTGATTCTGAATGGAATTTGCAAAAATCTATTTTGAATTTTACTGCAATTGATGCTCCTCATACTGCTAGTGCACTCTCTAAGGCAATCATAGATAAGCTTTATAAATGTGTAACCATGCCGGCGACAGCCTCGTGCTTGGCACGAAAGGCCAAATGCGCGAGGATCGGCAAAGTTACCACAAAACAATAAAAATAATGATAAAAATTGCAGGAGTCGTCACCTAGTCTATTTAAAAACGGAAGACGAGGAAAACCGCTTAAAACATTCAAATCATGCGATAAAGCCAATGGAAAATGTTTTCATAAACCAGAAATGGGCAAGGATCCCTGTTACGCACGAGGAAGGTATTAGGCACCCTCGTGCGCCCGAAAAATCGGTCTTTCTATGGGTTTCTTGTTTACTTATATGAAATGTTGGCTTTTCAGCCTTTTTTGTACGCCCAAGGGCGATATGCAATGCCATGCTAGGTGAGTGGTGTCTTATGCTAAACATGGGTGTATGGGCTGTCGGGTGTGTCCTAATGCTCAAAAGGATTACTCGTATCGCGGGTCAAGCATTGATGCAAGGATATTGCATAAATAAGATCAAAGATCTAATAACTTCGAGTGATTTTTATCTTTGCTTTACTATATGCAAAACATGATTTATCGTGCATAAAAAAGGTTGAAAACAGAGTGGGGTCTTCTTGACATACCCAGGAAGACAACCAGAGAAAACCAAAAGCAAATACAAACAGAAAGCATGCTAAATACCATGCCAAATGCAGCTGTGTGCAACAGAAAACAGGCTGGTGCACTTGAGTGGTGCGCCAGACTGGTGCTCCAGTCTGGTGTGCCACCTATGTGCTCTAATGGGGTGCCAGGAAAGTGTGCCAGGGAAAAATCAGAATGCCATGCAGTGCCATATCATGTAATATGATGGATTCCAGAATATCATGCAATGCAAAGTCCTTGCAAACTCAAAAATGCAACTTAAATATCTATGAAAATCCAAGCATGAAAAGATAACATGGATCTGGTGTTCGAAGGCGATATGCCTCACACAAGATCACACCCTTTTTATGCCAAATAAAGACAACACGAATCAGCCATACTATCTGGATCATGGACTGATGCATAAGAATCTCCATATAGGACTCCATGGGGTAATTAGCCTACCAGATTCCAGTGATGAGCCAAACGTGCAAAATATAAAAGTCTAAAAAAAAACAGTATCATCTTAAGCTGAAAACATGCATGCAAAGACATGTAATACCAGAGAATCATCAACAGGAAAATCAGAGTCAAAAGCATCCGGGAAACCATGCAGATTATGATGCAAACAAGGTGATTTACTCTCTGACCAGATTGGTGCGTCAGAATGGTGCTCTGGTACGGTGCGCCACTCTGGTGTGCCACTTTGGTGTGCCAGAATGGTTCTCCCCAGAAACCCTGAATCAGACTACAGTTTGATATAGAATCTGGTCCAGATTTCAGAGATCGATGGCATTTTCTTTAACCCAGATCAGTTATACAGATAGTAAGTGACAGAAACATGATGAGATACAAACAAATGAAAGTCTTTTATCACTAGTTCCAAATCATGCCAAATCATAGGTTGATGACTGCACACATGCTTAGGATTCTAAAGAATATGTATGAGTTAATAAGGTCAATGATCTTATACAAATGATAAACACATAGAAAGCATATTGGCTATAGATATGAGTGCATGAATCATGATTCTCTATGTGAAAGAAACAGAGATGAAAGACAAATTTGCAGCATAAAATCAGATTATCTATGAAGTTTATGGCATGCTTTATAAATAAAAGAAGGGAGATGAACGTACCTTGCCCAAGGTGTTCCTTCTTAGAAAACTCAAGGTAATACTTCCTTGTTGCTTTGGGGAGACTGGAGATGCTCTAGAAGGCCAAGATATTCTCAAGAAAATGAGAGAGAGTTGCTAGAGTAAGTGGATAGCTTGCTTAGGATTAACCAAGTGTGCCAAATGGTTGCCAATGGGGGTCCTTTTATAGAGCTTCACAAGGGTAACTCCCATGGGATGCAGACAGCCTCGCAAACGAAGAGCCTGGCGTAGATTCGTAGGGAATATCCACTGACGAGGGTTACAAACATGGGAGATGGAAAGTCAGCAGCCAGCACTCTGAAAGTGGCTGTGCACCAGCTTGGTGCGCCAGGATAGTGCTCCAGATAGGTGCGCCACCTTGGTGCTCCAGCTAGGTGTACTACTATAGTGCTCCTGCTCGGTGCTCCAATCAAGTGCTCCACATTTGTGCTCTCCACTAGCTATCTAAATTACCAATTGGGCCACGGGCTTGCTATGGGCTTGTGGTCGATTTGTGTAATGATCTTTGGCTAGTTAAAAATGTCAAGTAGGATTCGAAAGTGGTTGAGCTTCCCGCATCCAAAGCAACATCTGGAGAGTTTACCTATGAGCCACCTCAAAATCGGGGTGTCCACAAAATGGAACATTGATGAAAAGCTTATGTGTATTGTATTGGATAATTGCTCCACTAATGATGCTTTAGTAAGGGAATTTGCTGGTGTGCTTTTAACAAAAGGTCATCTTATGGTAGATGGGAAATTATTTCATGTTAGATGTTGTGCACACATTATTAATCTTATAGTTCATGAAGGGATAGATATCATTAAAGATATGATAACAAAAGTGCGTGATAGTGTCAAGTATGTGAAGTTTTCCATATTGAGGTTGCAAACTTTCAAAGAAGTGGCTTCTCAAGTTAAAACTCCTAAGAAGTCTCTTGTGCTAGATGTATCTACTAGATGGAACTCTACATTTTTCATGCTTCAAACTGCCATAGAGTTTAAAATGGCATTTTCCCGTTTAGCACATGTTGATAGTTCTTATAAGCATGCACTTGATGAGGAGGAATGGAAAAATGCTAAAATTGTTTGTGATATTTTGAGAAATTTTTATAATATCACGAATATTTTCTCTTTGACATTATATACTTCTGCAAACTTCTTCTTTCCACATGTTTGTGCTCTATTTGTGTTGCTAAATGAGCTATGTGATAGTCATGTTCCATTTATTTCTGCCATGGGTGTCAAAATGAAGGTGAAGTTTGAAAAGTATTGAGATGCTTCAAATATGGTTTTATCCATAGCTTCGGTTTTGGATCCAAGACACAAAATGGACATACTTGAATTTTACATGAAGAAGATTTATGGTAGTCAGTCTAGAGTTGAAGGTGAAAAGAGAATTAAGGCAGTCAAGAATTGTTTTATAGAAATATACAATGAATA
The DNA here is from genome assembly GCA_024699735.1 of Posidonia australis. Classification (NCBI taxonomy): domain Eukaryota; kingdom Viridiplantae; phylum Streptophyta; class Magnoliopsida; order Alismatales; family Posidoniaceae; genus Posidonia; species Posidonia australis. The sequence goes on from JAMKQA010026243.1 coordinate 11,565, forward strand.
CTTTTTGAAGGTAGGAAATGGAGTGCAAAATGATACTACACTTGTATATGGTGAGAGTACATCAAGAAATACTTTAGAAGGCACTAGCACAGATTCTTATATGGAAGGCTTGTCATATGTTCCTGGTTTTGCTGCTATTGAAAATGAACTTGTGGTGTATCTTCAAAGTAAGTCAGCTCAACAACCAACAAAGAATGATTTAGAAACATACTTGGTCGAGAAATTGCATCCCATGATCGACACTTTTGATATATTGGCATGGTGGAAACTTCAAGGTCCCAAGTATCCTATTGTAGCTTCTATGGCTCGTGATATTTTAGCCATTCCTACATCTACTGTTGCCTCAGAGTCCTCATTTAGTACGGGTGGTAGAGTTCTTGATCAATATAGATCTTCTATGCATCCAAGCACAGTTGAGGCAGTAATTTGTGGACAAGATTGCTTAAGAGCTGATCTTCGTGGTAATAGTTTTTTTTAAGTTAGTTTGTTTGATGGTTTAATCTAATTAGTTTTTGTTTATTATATAATCCATTTATGTTTAATTTAACTTGTAGGACGTGATGTTAGTGAATTAATCTTTGGCACAACAAAAGATGATGTTGATGATGGAGCTAATATTCAAATAAATGATATTGATTTAGTGGAGCAACTTTAGTAAGCTTATGGTTAATCCACTTTAACTTTTCTTTCTTATTTTTATCCATATACGATCATATCTATTCTGAATTTTTAATTTGCCATATATGAACTGTTTCTTATTTTAATGTTCATTTACTTGAAAAAATAGTTTGACAATTTGCTCTTTTAATTTGAATCCATATATAATATTTGTGTATCATGTCTAGTATACTTTGTAGAGTAGTATTATAACTACAATCATCATGCTACCTTTACACTTGAGTTGAGAATTATAATATTTAAGTATTGTGTTCTATGTCACTTTGCTTGATACAACACTGGTGACATTTGACATGATATGTTCATCTATCTTTTACAGTTTGGTCATAAACATGTCTTTCTTCATATATTATGTAATTAACACTCACACTTCAGTCAATCACAACTCATATATTACTTATTTCCTAGATAATTTCTGAATAACAATATATGGAAGTTCAAGATTTAGAGAAAATAATAAATTCACAAGGGCATTATAATACTTACAGGTTCTTGTGTCTCAAATGACTACTCTAATTTAATGTTTTGTGATTAATCTTTCCTGTGTCTTGCAGAAGAAAAGGATTTTGCTAGTGAATCATTGGAAACTTGTGTACTTCGTGAGTTTCAGTAAGTGAGTTGACTAGACTTCTTGCCAAATTTTAATATAATCACATAGATAATCTAAAGGGAAAACATGTCTGAAGGCCACTCACTGCCTAATACAAGTTGAACTCCACTTCTTTATGTAACAATGCAATTGATTATTTCAGGGTGCCCAACATTTGTCCTAGTGTTATTCTTAATTTTTAGAATTCATTCATTTTCCTACTTTAATCATCATATTCACATTAAATTTTTTATTCCAGCAGCTCTTGATTGACTATTTTTTTGTTACTGTAGAGTGGGAATGCAAGCCTAATGGTCATGTCTTGCAATAAGGCAGTCTTGTAATTTGGTGAATTGTAGCCAGCAGCTCTTGCTTACATTTTTCGCTGGCCTTTTACAGACAGAAAACTTAGCCTGAATCTAATACACCGAAAAAAAGTTTGTCTATATGGTCGTGCCAGTGATGACATAAGTATCTATTGCTTGTGTGGTGTTTTAATCCCCTTTAGAGTTGTAGAAGAAACTGCTATAGATAAGCCATGTAGAAGAGCAAGAGAAATGACTAAAATTTGAAATAGACAAGTTATTGAGCTTTTATATGAAACCTATTGCTTTGTCAAACGACATAGTACACTCCAAATTGAAAATGTCATATTACAGGCAATTGATCTTTAGAACAAGGACTAAAATTTACTTGTAAACGCGATTTTAGTTACATTCAACATTGTGCTTCTTTAACTACTGTGCATGTTAAGTATTTATCCGAGTATGTTTTCCATTTTGGTTTCCACATGATAATTATTGTTTATTTTTTTGTTATTGTGGAGTGGGAATTCTCTTCTGAAGAATGCTTGTAGAGGATTAAAGGAATGCTAACAGTGTTTTACATAGGAATGTTTATTTTTTTTCTATTTTTTATTTGAATTTGTAATGAGATGAGGACTTGAGGAGGTTAATTTTTAATTGAATTCTGAAATGTTTGTTTGTGTTGTTAATGGTATAAAATAGGTTGTGGACTTGTGGTTTATTCAACAATGATTGATTTGATTCAAATTGAGGTTACAATTCAGTTTGTAATATGAATGGCAAAGATCTATTTTTATACAAGCTTCTTATATAGTAACAAACTCTTATATGTTTGTCTTATTTGTTTGATATGCTATTTTATTGGTTGTTTTCATATCATTTTATTATGTCTTTTATGTATCATTTGAATTGAATCAAATAAACGTTTGTATAAATATATTTTTTAAACATAATTTTACCCAATTACCCGTTTACCCTACCCGTTTTATATCCTACCGTGGGTAAAGGGGAGGGTGGGGGTAGAATACCAGTAACATCAGGGCCTGATTATCCATTTGTATTTAATAAACCATGTATTATTTGTAATATTGTGTTTAATGGTTTATTAATGGATAATCTGTTGTTTCTTGATTGTGTGTGGTTGTGGGTGGTTTTCTGTGCATCTGGTTGTGATCT
>JAMKQA010026244.1:0-10787 GCA_024699735.1 Posidonia australis
AGCCCTTGAGCACAAGGTCCACAAGTCATTACACTTGCATTTCTTTCACTTTTAAAGCATATTTTTCAAGTTTTGCAAAGGATTTTACATGGCATGATATTCTGGAATGCATTCATATGTGACCTTGCACTGCATGGATTTCTGTATTTGCTTTGGCATATCTTTCTGGCCCACACAGGAGCACATAGGTGGCGCACCAGACTGGAGCACCAGTCTGGCACACCAAACAAGCACATCAGCCTGTTTATCAATAGCACACAGCAACTTTTGCATAGCTTTCTAGCATGATTTTTATTTCGATTTGCTTCTGGTTTTTTCTGGTTTTCTTCCTTGATATATCCAGGAAGACCCTTTTCTGTTTTTATCCATTTCTATGCATGTTAGATTGCATTTGGCATATAGCAAAGTAAGGATGATAAATCACGCAAAATAATTAGATCCTTGATCTTATTCATGCAATATCTTTACATCGACGCTTGACCCGACTTATGAGCAATATTTCTAAACAATAGGACACAGCCCCGCACATCAAGCACCCTATTTTAGCATAAGACACCACTCACATAGCATGGCATGGCATATCGCCCTCGGGCGTACAGTAAAGGCTGGAAAGCCGACATTTCATAAGCAGAATGAGAAACCTATAAAAGACCGATTTATCGGGCGCACGAGGGTGCCTAATACCTTCCTCGTGCGTAACAGGGATCCTTACCCATTTTTGGTTTATGACCTGCTTTTCCATTGCATGATTTACATGTTTTATATGGTTTTCCTTGTCTTCCATTTTAATAGACTAGGTGACGACTCCTGCATTTGCATTTTTATTTTCATTTTATTTTTGCCGTGACTTTGCTGATCCTCGTGTATTTGGCCTTTCATGCTAAATCCCGAGGGTGTTGCCGGCATGGTTACACCATCATATCTAGCAAACGGGCGCAGATGAACCTGTTATAGAAAAGACAAGTATAAGTGATTTAAGCAATGTAGGCTTAAAAGAATTGAAGGCTATAGCATAAAAAGAAAACTTACATCCTCGAGCTCTACTAGGTCCAACAGATACCGGTAGGACTCATAACTGTACACCCCTGCAGCAGCTCGATGGTCAAGCTCGACCCACTGGCGGGGAAGGGGCAGAAGCTCATCACGAAGGCGGCCGAAGCTATGCCCCCGTGTGATGTGCTCCATGATCCAGTACTAGCAATGACAAGAAGAAGTCAGATATGAATCAGAAAGACATTTATTTTGCAAATAATGAAATAAATACTTACAGTCAGTAGAGGATACAGCCCCACATAGGAGCGGTGCCCAAACTTGACTACATTGTCAAGCCCACAGATTAACCAAGTGTAACTGACGCCAGCCCAGTCGTAGTGGTCCAAGTGCTCCAGATTGGTTAAGTACGCTAACCAATCGGCATGAATACAATACGCAGACGAGTCGCAAAAGATCATTGCCAGCAGATCCAGCATAAAAGTGTCGCAACACGAAGTCCACCTCGTCGCTACCAGGCTCGGGGTGAGGCCAGAACTAGTCCCACTCTCTCAACCACCCCACAGTGATCATGTGTTTCCCCCTAGGTGGCTTAGGAGGAACACGGCCCAGATGTGCAGGAGCAAGGTGCAGGCCGTGGGTAGTCTCGCCAATAATCGGCTCGTCGCCGAAGGGGAGGCCCGTTAACAAGGCTCACTGATCAGGCAGGATGGTCAGCTCTTTGAACGGGAAATGGAAGGTGTGCGTCTCGAACCTCCACCTCTCCACCAGAGCTCGGAAGAAGTTGTAGTGACCATGGATGAGCGGTATGCGTAGTAAACCACCGAATGGAGACCGGTGGAGGAGAAAATCCTGCAGAAACTCGGGCAAACGGTGAAAATGGTCGAGCATCGGGGCCTAGTGACACCGCATTATCCAGATTGTGTCACCAGCCTGAAATATCAAGAACAAAATTAATACCAAGTCAGAAAGCAATTTACAATGATTAAAGCACACCAAAAGCAAGAAAATTACCCCAAAGTCAAGACCCTCGCAGATGTGATGGCCGCAAAGTAGCCGCCCCTCGAAGTTGTCGGACTCCTGAAAATGCATTTGTCAAATAAGATACCAGATTTATATACATTGTCTTCCAGTTTGGGTCTACCTCAATAGGGACAGCAAGAGTCGAGCTGCTGGAGGCACGTGACCTCGAGGAATTACCTCGCCGACAAGAGCGAGAACTAGACGGTGTATCCCGTGAGAGTTGTGGCGTTCCCTCCTCGGGAATCGGGTCGTCCTACAAAAAGGGCAAAGAACATATTAAAATTAATTAGCAGCAGCAAGCATAACAATGGCCAAATACAATAGCATAATGAATCCCAAGACAGAGTCGAATATTTCATTATAGACCAAGACAGAATAAAAAGATGCACGGCATCTAAACAAAGCATTATGGCATATGGTGGCGGAAATGTAAATAACACAAGCATACAGTCACAGCTCAGTATTACATGGAAATGTGCAAATATGCAGAAATGGAACATTTTGGATAATCTATTATCTTTCTTCAAGCATGCTTCAGCAATTGAATGATTTAAAGTGGCCAATCTGATTCAAAACAACTTGTGGATAAATTCAGAGAATGGCATAAAAAAGCAGCATGGCATTCAATCAAAGTATGTATGGCATAAACAACTGCAAATCTTTTTGTACCCAAAAACCATCACCTTCTTCACGGCTGACCCATCTCCAGCCCGCCAACACGGCCTGCTCCACCGGCTACCCGCACTATCACTTCAACCCCTACTACATGGCCAACCCATTGCCCGCCTACCACCAAAACCCACGGCCATCATCACCTTCTTCACGGCCTGCTCCACTGGCTACCCGCACCACTACTTCGGCCCGCCACCACCACACGACCAGCCCATCAAAACCCGACAACCAGCCCGCCTACCAACCAAAACTACAACCACATCACATGGCCAACCCGCACCACAACAAGGCCAACTCGTCATCCCCGCAACCCACGCCTCCACACCAAACCCATCACCCCGCAGCCATGAGCCGCCGGAATCACCCCTTGCCCGGAGGAACCCATCTTTCCGACCGCCACCGAAAAACAAGAGGAATGCAAGCACACGAAATGGGAGATCAAGGGGAAGAGGAGATACCTCCGCCAGCGAGCCTCTGTCCAGCCAATCCTGAAGAGTGCGGTCCATGCCGCCGCCGCACCTAGCCACACCTCGTCGACGTGCTGGATCCCCGCACCAGCCGAGAGCACCCCGCCGGCGCACCTCCTACGCGCCGCTGCCGTGAAGAGATGAGAGGGGTGGAGAGAATGGGGGAAGAGATGAAGAGAAAAGAGGGACAAGGAGTGGGTTTCGTCGGTTGGGAGAAATGAATTGAGGAGGAAGAAGAAGAAGCACGGGTAATGAGGAGAAATAAGTAGGAAGAGGAAAAAATATATAAGTGGTTTTTTTTGCTTTTGTTAGTGAAGAAAATCAAGTCAATGAAAAGACAAATGAAGAAGAGCCATGTAACATAAGCTCAATTGCAATCCCAAGAAGCAGGAAGAAACGAAGGATGTCTGTTGGCAGTTATGACAGTTATTCAGTGGGCCCTCTTTTTGCAAATAATTAATGGCTGAGGTTCATAATGCAAAATGGTAGTGAAAATTACGTTTCGGCCCCTAGCACTTTACGGCTTGCGCTTCAAGAGCAGAATATACAATTTCAAGAAAAGCCAGCACATGGTCCGCGAAAATGCACCAGACGGGGTAATTTACAGAAAACCCCCTACATTTCTTAAATTTGCAGAATAGTCCACAAAGGATGTGGGAAGTTTGTTTGAAGTAGATATTTGTTGATATTCAGCAGAATATCAAATATCACAGCACTGTGGCAATACAGCAATCAAAAAGTTGTCATGATTGGGAAATTTGCAGTCAAACCAACAAGTTATGGAAATTGCATATAGGTCCCTTCTTTTTGTAAACTTCGCAACAAAGCCAGTTGAGATCAAAGATCCAACAAGGTTCTTTCAGAAGATATTGCATGCACCTCAGCAAGAACACCGGTTTCCGTGCCACAATACCAACAGCAAGCACAGTTACATTTCTACCCTCCGGGCATCATTGCAATCAATTTCCTTCCTGAGGGACAATCCAGGGATCATCGTTTTGTTTTTCCAGGTTCTCCATCCAAGCGGACGAGATCCTTCTACCTCTTTTCTTGGATTTTTGCGGGCGTGAAATCCAGCCTATTGACTTTGACCGGGCGGTCAACGTCATTTGCCTATCTTGGATTTCCACGAGCGTGGAATCCAGCCTGTTGACTTTGACCGGGCGATCAACGTCATTTGCCTATCTTGGATTTCCGCGGGCGCGGAATCCAACCTATTGACTTTGACCAGGTGGTCAACGTCATTTGCCTCTCTTGGATTTCCACGGGCGTGGAATCCAGCCAGTTGATTTTGACCGGGTGATCAACGTCATTTGCCTCTCTTGAATTTCCGTGGGCGCGGAATCCAACCTGTTGACTTTGACCGGGCGGTCATCGTCATTTGCCTCTCTTGGATTTTCGCGGCCACGAAATCCAGCTTGTTAACTTTGACCGGGTGGTCAACGTCGTTTGCCTCTCTTGGATTTCCGCGGGCACGGAATCCAACCAGTTGACTTTGACCGGGAAGTCAACGTCATTTGCCTCTCTTGGATTTCCACGGGCGCGGAATCCAACCTGTTGACTTTGACCGGGCGGTCAACTTCATGTGCCTCTCTTGGATTTTCGCAGGCGCGAAATCCAACTTGTTGACTTTGACTGGGTGGTCAATGTCATTTGCTTCTCCAAGATTTTCGCAAGCGCGAAATCCTTCTTCTGTGGCTTCTGACCGGGCGGTCAGAGTCGACCTTTGACTGGGCTGTCAAGGTCAGTTTCTTCAGGTTTCTTGCGGGCGCGAGATACTTTTCTTTGACTTTCGACCGGGCGGTCGTCAAAGTCGACTTTCGACTGGGCGATCAAAGTCATTTCCTTTCCTGTTCCTTGGATTCTCACAGGCGCGAAATCCTTTTCTGTGGCTTTTGACCGGGCGGTCAGAGTCGACCTTTGATAGGGCTGTCAATGTCATTTTCTTCTAGATTTTTGCGAGCGCGAATTCTTTCTCCTTAGCTTTTGACCGAGCTATCAAGGTCCTTTTTTATCCTTTTTCCTTTTGGGTTTTCGCAGGCGCGAAATCCTTTTGTTTGCCCTCGGTCCGTGCGGACAGGGCCTTCTGTTCTGCTTGACGAATAATCTGTTTGTCGTGCCCCTTCCCTTTGGGCTGGTATCCCCAACTACTTGGTTGACAACCGTCATACTGTCTAGCGATCGGGTTGACAAGACTTGATTGACTTGTCATATCCCGCCTCCTCAGGTTGATACCCTCAATAATCCGGTTGATGAGTCCGACAACTTATCATTTTCCTGCCAGTGGTTCCATCTGTGTGTGGGATTTCTTTTATCTTTGCCATTATTTCAGCACTAGCATCAGCTTCGCATCGGCTTTCGAGATCGGCTCTTGCATTTTTTTTTCGCATTGGCATCACATCTCCAGCATTTAGATCAGCAGTTGCACGCATTTCGCATTTGCATTTGCGTTTGGCAACAAGTCATGATTTTTGGTGCATTCGCCGGATAAGTGACTTACTGCCTACAGCAAACACCATCCTTCTGTAACCTCAAAATTGCAGTATCTTGTCAACCCTAAGCATCAGTCTTGGTTCCTTCCGTCCCTCGACCTCGCTCAGGGAGGGCCATCTATAGACACCCCGATTTTGGGGTGGCCAATAGATAAATTTTCTAGATGTTGCTTTGGATATGCCAAACCCGATCCCATCAGTTAAACCAGCCACAAACCTATAGCAAGCCCACAACCCAATTAGAAATTCAGATAGGTAGGGGAGAGCACTAAGTTAAAGCACCAATGTGGAGCACCTGATTGAAGCACCGAGCAGGAGCACTACAGTGGCACACCTAGTCGGAGCACCAGACAGGCGCACCTATCTGGTGCACCTACCTAGCACACCAACTGGTGCACAACTCCTTTTCAGGCTGCTGACTGCTGGCTTTCCACCTCCCATGTCTGTAACCTTCACCAGCGAATATGCCATGGAATCTGCGCCAGGCTCTTTGTTTACGAGGCTGCCTGCATTCCGTGGGAGTTACCCTTGAGAATTCCTATATAAGGACCCCTATAGGCAGCCATTTGGAGATCTAGTGCAAGCTATCTACTGATTCCTGCAACCCATCCTTGTTTTCTCAAGCATTCTCTTGCATTCTGAAGCATTTCCAGCCCTTCCAAAGCAACAGGGATCATATTATCTTTGGTCTTCTAAGAAGGAACACCTTGGACAAGATAGGTTCTCCTTTCTTTTACTTTCTTTAATCTCGGTTCTTACACCAAATAAAGCATGCCTTGAATTGCACACATAAATCTGAATTCTTGTTGTTCATATAAGAATTTTATGATAAGACTGTTTATTTCCTGTGCAAGATGCTCAATATGTAAATCTGTATGATAAAGAATCTGCACCTTGTAATTTCTATGAGTTGCTTTCCATTTATACAAGGAACCATGATTCATGCACATGCATGCTAGGAAATATGCAGTAAATATGTTCTTTATGTATCCATCATATGCAAATGGTTGCTAAGTTCACCCACTCATCTATTATGCATTAGAATCACATGTAAGTATTTTCAGCCTTATATCCATGATTTATTATGATTTGGACTTTAATAGTGAAAGCTTTCCATTTGTTTGCATCCTATCATATCTCAGTTTTTTTTGTCGCCTGCATAACTAATCCAATTAACAAAAAATCATTTATCTCTGAATCCAGACCAGATTCTGAATCAGACTGCAGTCTGATTCAAATTTTCTAGGGAGCACCAATCTGGCGCCCCAGAGTGGCACACCCTACCAGAGCACCACTCTGGCGCACCATGCTGGTGCACCAGATTGGTCAGAGAGCAAATCACCTTGCTTGCATCTCAGTCTGCATTGCTTCCCGGAGGAATTTGATTCTTGTTTTCCTGGTGTTGATTCTTGGATATCATAAGCCCTTGCCTGTATTTTTTCAACTCAAAATGATATTGTTTTCTAAGTTATTTTACACTTTGTATATTTAGCCCATGGCTAAATTCTGGTAGGCTGATTGCGCCTTCTCCTATAAGGAGATTCTTGTGCATCAGCCTATGATCCAAGAGGCATGGCTGAACCTTGTTGCTTTCATTTAGCATGAATAGGATGTGATCTTGTGTGAGACTACTGGCCCTTGAGCACAAGGTCCATAAATCTTCTCATGCTTGCATTTTTCCAGATTTTCAAAGTATATTTTCCGACTTTATAGAGACTTTGCATTGCATAACATTCTGGAGTGCATTTATATATGACATTGCACTGCATGGCTTTCTGGTGTTTTCCTTTGCACATCCTTCTAGCCCCCGACAGGAGCACCTAGGTGGCGCACCAGACTGGAGCACCAGTCTGGCGCACCAAACAGGCACATCAGTCTGTTTTTCAGTAGCACACAGTGATTTTTCGCATAGTTTCTAGCAGGATTTCTTGTTTTGATTTACTTCTGGATTTTTCTGGTTTTCTTCCTTGATATATCAGGAAGACCCAACTCTGTTTTTAAACATTTTCATGCATGTTAGATCACATTTGGCATATAGTAAAGCAAGGATGAAATTCGCTTAAAATATTTAGATCATTGATCTTATTTATGCAATATTTTTGCATCAATGTTTGACCCATTATATGAGCAATACGTCTGAGCATTAGGACACACCCTGCACTCCATGCACCCTTATTTTAGCATAAGACACTACTCACCATAGCATTTCATAGCATATCGCCCTCAGACGTACAGGAAAGGCTGAAAAGCCGACATTTCATATAAGCAAATGAGAAACCTATAGAAAGACAGATTGTGGTTTGGATCTAGTCAAAATTGTGGTTGGATCTAGTCAAAATTGTGGTTTCTCGAAATGCATGAAACTATTTAAAATGCATGAGATTGAGTAAGAAAATGGTTTGAAAATGGCATGGTTTTGGAAAAAGAGTTTCTTGATGATTTTTGGACTTGGACAGAGAATTCCAAGGATTTATGAACTGGTTTTACAGTTTGACCGAGGTTTCAAGTTATGATTTTGTAAGAATCGAGATTTTGAGTTTTCTCGCTGTTTTGTCGTGGTTTTCCATAGTTGGATGCGTACTGGGTGACTTGATGTTACTCATGTGTGTTCTAATTGATTTTGGTTTTTAGGTGCATTATTTGAAGTACAGTTTACCCCCTAGTGTGCGTGTTTTGGAGCCACTAGCCGCACACAGATTTGGGTAGTTAGCCTTAGGTAGTTTTCCAATTATCTTTAATTGTTGTTATTATTATTGTAATTGGATGGATGCTATTGTAATTAGGTAGCGCCTCCAAGGCAAGGCGTTACAATGTTTAATTTAGGAGAATTTCAAGATGAGAAGCTAATTTTTATATAATTTGATCAACAATGATAAATTTAGCAGTACCACTTCATGACATGTTTTAGTTTGATAAATAAAGGTATAGTTAGGAGTCAAGTTTTACTACTTATAGAGAAATTAATAAGATTGATAGTACAAGAATTAATGCAGTTAACTTATAGTTGGACATCAAATTCATTTAAAGCCTATCATATGTCGTAATTAAGATAGAAATTTCTTAATCTCATGATTTGACAACGTATAAATGCTACATGGCATCACTAATTATCAAAAAATTATTGTGTTAAATTATATTTTTATGAATATTTGGTTGAAAACCACAATCACCTAGAGTGGTGGCTAAAATTTAGTTGCGGAACTTTTAACCATGCGCTCCGCCACAATCAAAAGTTATGGCTAAATCTAATAAGTCACAACTTTTTTAGTTTTAGCCACGGAATTTGGTCGTGGTTAAAGCCCAGTTTTCTTATAGAATTGGCTTTTGGACAGTTTGGTTTGATTTAGTTTTAAGTACATACACAGTTCAATTTGATTCTAATATAGCCGAACTGATGGATACGATTCGATTCTTATTTCTTGTCAGAATCGAAATGAACCGAACTATGTGCACCCCTAACAAGAGGTGCTGAGCATTACCGGTGAACATCACTGCTGGAAAAAGGATGCTTTCATGACTAAGGGTACAACTATGATCATTAAGACAAGTTACAATTAGTAAAAGTAAAATGAAGTATTTTGGTAACATTAATATGTATAATTTGTAGACAGTGACACTAAAACAAAGTGTTTTAGTAACACTAAAACAAAGTATTTTAGTGACACTAATATGTATAGTTTGCAAACAGTAACATTGATATTGTGAATGAAAGTAACAATAGAAGACATCTATCGCAATTAGTAACTACCAAGAGAGAGGCAAATGCTTGAAATAAAAAAAACATGGCAACATTTTATCAAAAATTTCGTTGTGCAATGATACACAATAAAAATTTAAAAAATCCATGTAAAAAGGAAATATACTAAAACCTAGAACAAAAAAGGAAAATTATGTTGATTGATTTGGATATCTATTAAAACAGATTTTCAAAATAAGGAATTCCTCAAAACCAACGTAATATTCTTTTTAAACCTAAAAAACGAAAGTTATTATATGTTAATCTAATCACCATCAGCATACACAAATGTTCTCACTCTCTCTCGTTTCAATCAAATAAAGTAGTTACTAAAAATAAATTTAATAATAAATCAATCCCATGAAATATGATATTTACAAGTTAAGTAGTTACCAAAAAAGGAAGACAGCTAATAAAAACAGTATAAAAAAATTGTGATTGATATAGGGCCTACAAAATAGGAACTTGTGTTTGATATGTTCCGTTACAAAAAAAAAAGAGGAGCTTGTGTTAGATTTATTCACCAATTAACATATTGGCAACCTCAATTTCAACGTAATTGCTTAGAATTATTACTAAAATAGCCATAGGTAAAAAATGTTGGAGGGAAACGAAAGAACCAATGCCCATAAAGAAAACCATTAATACTAAGGATTCGTTTGGCATAGCATTTGAGCATATAGTTTCTCCTTAGAAGCTACTATGGTCCAACAACTCTACCAAATACTATCAACTTTTCAGAAGCATGTAGTTTTTAGTAGACATGAAAATCAAACAAGGCCAGCCCTGAACCTCCTGGCCCAGCCCAGGTCCAGCCCGGCCCAGGCTCGACAATCCCAGCAAAGGGCCCGATCGGGCCGTGGGCCGTGTTGGGCCTAGGGATCAGGCCCGCGAAGGCCCGTTTAGTAGGCCCAATTTGGCCCGTGAAGCAGCTTGGGCCTGGTCGGACTCGCCTACAAATTTTTTTTAAAAAAACCAACCGGGACCGTAGAAATTTTAAAAAAAAACACACAAGGTCGGGCTTCCAGCTTGGAAGCCCGGCCCTTTTAAAATATATATATATATATATATAACATAGGGCCAAGCTGGAAGCCCGACCCTTAAAAAAAAAACACAGGGCCAAGCTGGAAGCCTGGCCCTTTAAAAAAAACAGCGGGCCAAGCTGGAAGCTCGGCCCTTGAAAAAAAAAAAAAAAGGCAACAGTCTGGCTGTTGTATTTAAGTTATTATTTTTTTTTTTTTTAAAGTAAAAAGCTTACATTCATTTATTTTGCTCTACTTTCATTTAACCTATAAATACTCCCTCATTCCATTTATTTTTCTTCACAACTCAATCTTCTCTTCTCTTCTCCACTACAACTTTCTCCCAACTTTCAAGTGAAGATTTCACTGTTTGGTTTTGGATTCC
>JAMKQA010026249.1:0-12223 GCA_024699735.1 Posidonia australis
CTGTATATATACCCCTGTATATCTTCTGTAATGGGTTAACGTGAAAAGTCATTTTACACAGCTTCTTCTTCCTCATTTCTTCTCATTCGGGCTTGTTCTTCATCTTTCTTTCTTTCTTCTTTCCAACTTGCATGTCATGTAATATCACATCATTTTACACTCGTCACCGGTAAGTTATCAACTACAAAGAGTATCCATCAGGTCATGGGGGTGCCGAAGAAGCTGTTAGTACAGTTCATCATACCTTCTCCCTTGACCATGACATCATTTTACTGTGTCCAAGTCTGATTTCCTTAATCACCTTGGAAAGGTGCATAATCCTCAATTATAACTCTTATAAATATGTTGATTGAGATGTCTCTCGTATCTCGACTTGTCGGAAAAAAAGAAAAAAAACAAAGCTAAGGTATATTAATATTTCATAAAAAAGACATTTTCTGTATAAAATTTAGAAGTTTCTAATACTACTGATCCTTACTCAGAATTTGCATGGAACAGTAAAACCTTTTTTATTCTCTTATATATATGTTGATTGAGATGTAAAATGCACAACAAGAAGTGAATGATAGTCTTTCTACTGGAAATTCTTCTTTACTTTCTTTTATTTTATATTATTTATACTCAAGTTTGTGTCGTTATTTCCCTTTGATGTTTTTTTTTTTTTTTGGGTAACGTATTTCCCTTTGATGTTACAACAACGACATCTTAATTACATCCAAAAGTCATAAACCAGAATCATTACAAAACAAACCCAAAGACTTAACATAATTGCGTATACATCCAAGATTGCGGCCTCCAATGGATGGTTCCATACATTGCTCATGAGCTCAGCAAGGAGGACTAATGCAATGCTGCTGAGATTAACAAGAAGGCGTGCAGCCGCACGGCAGCTTTTCCTCGTATTAAAAACATGCACACTCTCTGACGACAGCTTTAAATTCCTCACAATAATAACACATGCACAATTCTCATCAAAGAGTGATTGGTGATAACCCCTTGATTGGCCGGTATTAATAGCCTAAAGTGCACCTAGATTTGTTTGCTTTCTCCTCCTCCTTTTCAGGTTTCATGGTCCACACGGCAATGGAGAGAAACAGATTAGAATCCAATTCATTCCGTCAACTGCAGGTATACATCTACAACAGCACAGCACATCACCATTCACCCATGTTAGGTACTTACATACGACTCTCGGACACTACTATTTTGGACTAATGACAACGAGAAACAAAACGCAGTTGTGGAAGAGAGAAGAAAATTATAAGGGTGTGGTTACTAGTGAGATTGGGGTGTCAAAATTCACCACAATTCACTTAATTTGGACAAAATGTAGTAGTGGAAGAGAGATGAAAAGGGCGTAGTTACTGGCGAGATTGGGGTGTCACAATTGACCCACACAGCACATTATCATTCACCCACGTTAGGTACATACATACGACTCTCCGACACTACTAGTTTGGACTTATGACAACAAGAACAAAAACGTAGCAGTGCAGTGGGAGAGAGAAGAAAAGGGTGTAGTTACAGGTGAGATTGGGGTGTCATTTTCTCATGCGCAGTAGACAGCTATTATTTTCTTCATCGATGCCCAACCTAAATGGGTTTCCGTCTTCTCTTCTAGACTATATGTATGTTGAAAGTCTATACACATATAATTATCTATACACACAAACTATCACTAAATATCAGGTTTTCCTACTGTTTTAAAATAGTCACCCCTTTTTCAGAATCAGCTTTCTGTTGGAATTGCAGTTCTATAGTGATCAAGGTATTAAATATGCAATAGTACCAAAACTTATTAGACCTAGTCACACATCCAAGGGTTACACTAAAACTCAAGAGAACCTAAGTTTCTTCAATTATGACTGATTGGATTCAAGTTTAAGATTTTAAAAAATTGAACCAAGTTGGTTGTTAGTCAAACCTCAACATAATATTACAGCGAAAAAGGAATCTAAACCAAGGTTTCAGTGAACTCAACAGACAAACCCAAGTATTATAATCTAACGCACTCTATGACTACATAGCTAGTATGCATTGTTTGCCTTAGTATACCCTTGTATACTTTACAAACCATAGAACCACAAAGTTTTAGCAGTCAAAATAAGTCTAGCTGTGAACTGTACTCTATTATTATAGCTACGCCTCCTGGGTGGGTCATATGTTTGGTGCAATACCATCCCTATATCTATATGCAATTAGTAACCGCAGCCTGCAGCTTAGCAAGGTCTAAATATGATGAATCATTTCAGCTGCTCGCTGATCTCATATTTCCACCCTTTGATGTCATCAACTTCCTCTCCTAACTAGGGTTAATCCGCTCGACCCAACCCATTATTTCAGGGTACGGTTTGGAAAAATAAAACCTGCAGGTACTTCAGCGGTTATGTAAACCCAAACTCTCAACGGTGATTTTCTTTATATAAATTTACAACCCCACTCCTCACTCCATATAAATATTCTCCTTAGCCTCAGGGAAATCCTCATCTTTTTCATACCCCTCTCTCTCTCTCTCTCTAGTGGTCTAATTAGTCTCTAGATCTCTGTCACTCTCTTCTCCAATGGAACCAAGTGATATCACCACAACCGCCACCACCGCCTCCACCTTTCCTCTCACTTCTTCCTCCTCTCCATCTCCAACTACTTCCTCGCCTCGACTTCCTCGTACAACACAACCGCCCGTCGTGCTGAGTCCGTGTGCCGCCTGCAAGATCCTTCGACGGAGATGTGTCGACAATTGCGTCCTCGCCCCGTATTTCCCTCCCACTGAGCCTCTCAAGTTTACCACGGCTCACAGGGTCTTTGGTGCCAGCAACATCATCAAGTTCTTGCAGGTACTTCAGAGAGTACACATATCAAAGGGCATTCCTATCTCCTTCATTCTCAACTATAGTATCATATAGTCCATATAAGCTACGTACGTACGTACCTACCCTCAACTTGAAACATTAACCAACATATCGATCAACTTGTCATCACTACGATTCCCATTCTTGTGATCTCATTTTTAGCTGTCAATAGTGACAGTTTTAAGAAGATAATTAGATATCACTATATATCATTTTAAAATGTTAATGTAACTTTGGAATTAATATATATATAAATATATAAGCTAGCAGTACAAATGTCTTTCTTACACACCATCACTTGAGAACTTTGATCTAGCTAGTTTTCAGAGTTTCAACGCATAACATTCTCACTGTATGTACCTCCAGGAGTTGCCGGAGGGCCAGAGGCCGGACGCGGTGAGCAGCATGGTGTACGAAGCCAACGCGAGGATCCGAGACCCGGTATACGGGTGCGCCGGTGCAATCTGCCAGCTCCAGAAGCAGGTCGGTGAACTCCAAGCCCAACTGGCCAAGGCGCAGGCCGACCTCGTCAACGTGCAAGCGCAGAACGCCAATCTCATCGCCGTGATCTGCATGGAGATGGAAGCTAACTCCCAACGGTTCCCGCAGCCTGAGACAGTACCCGACGTGTTTATCACCGACGGCGCCGCCGGTTTCGGCCTCGGCACCTGCCAGGATGATGTGTTTCTTCTAGACGATGGTTGCAGCCAAGGTTCCATTTGGTAACCACTGTGGACGTGAAAACTGAAGTTGCTGGACTCTACTACTGGTCTTCGCTCTTCTTTTGGCCTATATTTTTGAAAAATTAAATTTCAACAAGTGAATAGGTCGTGGTCATGACTCTCAACAGGCTAAAATAATAACCTTCAAGAGAATCCTTGAGATTTCTCCTTTGCATTAGTGTTCGTCGATCATGGTGTGAAATATATATACGTCGGTCGATCGGTATTGTTTATTTGAGTTGATTTTCTCCACGCTTGTAAAACTACTAATGTGGAACGAATTGTTAGAGATGCAATAGATATATGTAGATGGATCTCTCATCTGCTAAATAATATTCCTTTCTTCCCATATCAAATTCCCCTTAAATAACATGGTGAATGTACTGGGTTTGAAATCATACTAGTAGGCTCCTAAAACCTACGGTTAATTATGTGTTCTATAGATTGACGAAAGAAACATGTACAATATAAAATTTCATACATACATGAGATACAATAGCAGTATCAAGAGAAATCAAAGAAAACATAGTTGAAATGACCATCATAGTGCAGTAAGTCGTTGATGTTAATATAGAACCTTCTAGAGCCTTTTAGATGCCATAAAATATATTTAATCTAATGAAATAAGGTCCACGAAAGAGCTGTGTTGTTATGCAACAATTTTCTTCTTCTAGCTGACATCCATGAAAGACAGTGTGGAAGTGATCAGTGAGCAGTATTTTGACTTTTCAATTCTTCGTTACTGAAAGCAACCTATGAAGACACTGAGCTAGAATTTAGAAAGCACATGTAAACAAGAAAACGAAGACTTGTCACTTTGACAGGTTCAATCAGATTTTGACACCAAGCCATCACGTTCGCTTGAAAGTGAAATTTAAATACATGAAGGACCTAAAACAGTCCTTCAACAGCTAAGAAATGATTAGATTGCCGTTTCCTCAAGGACATGATTGTAAGATGAGTACTAATGAGGACATTAGTACTAAACAGTCCTCTAACCCTTCACTACTGGTACTCTGGTAGCATCACTATTGCTTCTATTTATTCCGTTAGGTGTTAGATCATTAAATTATATTTTCCATCTTGGAATGGACAGGTTTATTGATCATTATATATTGATGAAATTCTCTTCAATCTGCCAACGTAAAATGGGTCTAGAGGAATTCTATCCATCATGATTTAATAACTGAATCTGCCCCACCAATATGATTAATATTGACGGAATTTATGAACTTACAGGAAACACATGAATGTAACATACTACTTGATCACTCACGACAATGAATGGCACGGAGGCGTAGATTGCAATCTAGTTTGAACAGCAGTAGAACTGTTCGAGGATTATGTAGAGTAATAATGCATGTGATTAACAAGCATTAAATACCATACATCTAGATTTCATTCATATTTCGGTAAATCGTAGTTCTTTTTAATAAACAATATATTTTGATTCTAAAATTGATTTAGTTCAAAAAAAATAAGATCATCACTTTTCTAAAGTTTGATGTTAAGTTTGGCTCACAATTGTAAACTTTATAATCGTCCTAATGTTAGAAAATTTATGTTGTTTATGAATTTATAAAATAAGATTTGTAAGATAGTTATAGTTTTGTGGGATTTGTTTCTCCTACACTTGCATGATATTTCTTTCCCACTTGCATGAAGACCGAAGTCTCTAATGTCAAAGGGGGTGAAAAAAGAATTAACATGATTAATTTATGCCATGCTTATTGGTCATTGGTTGGACTCAACTCCACTTGTCTCAAGTCAATGTTGGGCAAGACATGATTGAGTTTCAAGTTTCATCTTTATCATTCACCATTCATGTAAAAAAAAAATGTTGTCAGTATTTTCTATATAAAATTGTTAATTTCTTCCGTTCTTTCTTTGTCTAGGTTTTAGTAAGTTAAGTTTTAAGTGGTCTTCTAGATCATGTGATGGATTTTCTTGCTACTTAAAATTATTAATTACAAGAAATTCGATGTCAATTCATATGTGTCACAATATATCTAAGGGTGACAATTGTTGATGCAACCTGCGAACCAACACGCCAATTCGACATGTGAATGGATTAGGGTTGGACTTAAATGAATTTAAGTTAGAAATGGATTCACTTGTTTAATAAATGGATTGTATTAAGTTTCAATAAAGTTAACTTGTTTATAACTTGTCAACCTGTATAAGGAATTAAATATATAATTTTTTATTGAAATTTATTAAAATATATAGTTATAAAGTTTGAGATGTATTTAACTGTTTATATTATGTATATACTTGGTTATTCACTTGTGTCTTGTGAGTGTTTATATAAATGGTTATATATTATTTTGTGACTTGTTTATCTATATATATATATATATATATATATGATCAATTGCATTTTCTGTCAAATTAACTACTTTAAGGAAAGATATAATATGACCATTAGATAATGATCTGATGGTGTTAATTATTAAAATCACCTATTTAGAAATAATATCACTAGTGATTTCTTTTTGGAGGGTAAAAATTTTCGATTTTTATTTAATTACATTTAAGTATGGTAGTTATTAATCTGAATAAAAAATAGTTTGACTCACTCTTAAATTTATCAAGAAAAATAACATTAACGAAGTACTTGATTTCTTATTTCACTTCATTTCAGTACACTAGTTTCACAAGTGCCAAGTCCCAACACAATACTCAACTACTTTGTGTTCAAATGAGTCTATTATCCCAAATCAGTTAGCTCAAAGCAGTCCAAGGTTTGCAAAATTCGACCATTTGATCAGAGATGTATTTTCAACTAAATGCTATGGTGTAGTTGGTTATGGAGAATGAAATTCATATCTCTCTCTCAGATTTGAATCTTACTGAACAAAAATATATATCTATTGATTTAAAAAAACTTCAGAGATATATTTCAAACCATGTTGCGCCCTGATATGTACATCTATTCTTTACCATCAATGAGGTAACTGTACCGTGACAAAAGCATGACAGTTTTACAGCCCATCGGTACAACCCCATGTTAATTAATCTACTTGCAGTCTACTCAGAAGAAGGGCAGAAGACGTTTCATTCTCCACCCACCCTCCCCCTCCCATGTGCCTCAATCTTCCACATTCCAACAAGAATAATGTTTGACGGGCGGGAGCACTTCCAAATTCCTCTGGGCCGAAGTCCACCAAACACACCTATCAACCAATGAATTCAGCTATTTCTCCTGATAAAATATTCAGAAAAAAAGAGAGAAGAAGACTGAACCTCTGCACCTGCAGCCCCCTGATCCATCTCTTGATCACTGCTACTTTACAAAGGCCCGGACATTGTAAAGTAGGCACTTGCAATAGATAATACACGTATATAACATGAATTGTTACATCATCCGACATGGACGTGGTGGTCTAGGGTTACTATTTCCATGTATATATATTTATATATGTACAGGGGACTTTTCCTACACTCTCCGACTGCTGTGCGATCCAGAGACATACATAAGAGAGGGAAAGGGACCACAGGGGGTGGAAGTTTTAATGGACCTGGTACTGTTTGCATGTGTGGCGATGACATCTGTTCTTAGTCTAATACCATGATGATTATCTATCCTTGTGATCCGAGCAATACATGCCATAATCATTGAGATGTTTCCGATGTAGAAGTAGGTGCATCGTTGAAGGAGTGTGCGTCTCACTCTCCTTGGTATTCTCCCTGGTCAATTATGTCATTGTATTTGATTTCGGTGCATCATCTGTTATTAAACATATCTATTAAGTACAAAGTAGGATTTAATTAGAACACATGGATGGCATATGTTGTGACGCACGAGTAGAGTGGTGATAAGTCAGAATCAATGTCTTTTCAGCCTAACAGTTAGGAGCTTAGGGTTATAGTTTTCTGACCAAACATGCCTGACATGGGTTATACGAAATAATATAAGGATCTGTTTGTGAATTATTGAATTATTGTGTAAGTGAGAGAGTTTTTAGATTATTTGAAATCTAATTCACCAACACATGTTCCAATTATTTACCATACAAATCCTGAAAGATATCACTTACGTAAACCTTCTGATCTTTTATTTTTACTAATAAACTGCTATTTATCACATACGATGGATTGTCGGCATGATATGCTAAGCACTGTCCTGTGGCGTACGTACGACGAGACACGGATTGTTGACTTGTTGTATCCACATCAACCAAGAACATTGTGGCTAATTTTCCTCTTTCGAGTCAAAGATTTCGTGGAAAAGGGGATGCTTTCTTTTACCTGTTAGACCAAAATCGTACCTTTTTCCTATGGTCTCTTGCTTTCTTCCTGTTTTTTTGCCAAAGCCATCATTATCGCGTGAGACTTTTCACTAAATACATCTTTTTTTCTTTCGGACTAACCATGTGTTTACAGACATTAGGGAAAAAAAGCTACTGTTTACGCGGGTTGTCTACATCGAGGAACTTACATAAATTGATGACTGTTATTTTCTTCTTCTTCTGTTTTTTATGATCGTTTTGTTTCACATAAAACAGCAGGCAGCGGGTATCCATCTTGTCAATTGTTTACATCTGCCCAAAGAAATCAAAACAGAAAACAGTTTGGAGAGAATGAGATTTGAAAAATGGATGTGAAGACAAACTAGGGTGATGAAAATGAGTTTTAGTTTGGCCATGGTGTAATCTCAACTTGAATATTGTAGACACCTTGATTTTGAAATCACTGAACAGTAAGTTCCTCTAGAAAGATATTCTGGTTGTGATCACCAAAATCCTAATTTTCAAACTTAAAATCCTAAACCCTAGCTCCAACTAAACTCTCAAACCCACCTAAGCCCACACAAGTCCAGTCAGGCCCACACCAGTCCACTCTAACCTAATCAAAGCAAAAAATAATAATAAGAATTAAAACCAAACAAAATTCATCCAAATTAATCAAAATTAAATAAAATCCACTTAAAATCTAATTAATCAAATGAAAACCCTAATTAAAGTCAAAATTAAATAAAATCTAAACCCACTTAAAATCCAATTAACTAAGTGAAAACCCTAATTAAAGTCAAAATCCATTTAAATCATTTAAAACCCTAATTAATTAAACCCAAAACCCTAATTAAAATCCAAAACCCCTAAATTAAACTCAAAACCCTAAGTACAACACAAAAACCCTAATTAAGTTAAAAACCCTAATTAAAATCCAAAAAACACTAATTAAACTAAAAACCCTAATCAAAATCTAAAACCCCTAAATTAAAACTAAAACACAAAAACCCAAATTAGACTAAAAAACCTTAATTAAAACCCAAAAAAAACTTAATTAAATTCAAAATCCTAATTAAAATCTAAGAACCTAAAACCCTAAAGTAATTAAAACCCTAAAAAAATCCTAATTTAAAACCAATTAATTAAACCCTAAGTAAAAAAAATCAAAAATTTAACTCAAATTACAAAAACCTAAATAAAAACCTAAAATCAAAATCCTAAAATTCCTAAAAAATTCCAAAACAAAAATAAAAAAAGAAAGCCCAAAACCCAGGCCCACTATCAGCCCAAATGCATCCCATTTCCACTTCAATAAAAAAACCTTAGGAAAAGTAAAAAATAATTCCAGTCGTTATTACTTTGGTGCCATTTCCGGCAGTCACTCCCGAGATCTCCAGCACTCATCCTCCTCTCGCGCGATCTTCGGACCTTCCTCCTCCATCGCACGCTCAATCCGATGGCGTCCAAGCCTTGAGGAGGAAGATCAATGACGGGAGAAGGCTGGATCGGAGTTTGAGAAAGCCATCCGCCGTCGACAGACGGGCTCTTCCTTCCAGCTTTCTTCAGGCCCTCGCTTCCAGACTCCCAACGCACGTAAAACCCACACCAGAACCTAGCTAATGCACCCGACGTCCAGAGCTCCTTTCCACCCTTTCTTGATCATCGAACTGCCAGCCACCGCCGTCGGAGCTACATTCAAAGGAGTGCCATTGATCAGCGTCGGGAAAAACACACCCCTCAGGTAATTTCCTCCCCTCTTCTCTGCTTTCGAGCGTGTCTCGTAGGGTCCCTTTAAGTTCATTAGGTCACGTTTCGACAAGGATGTACCCCTTGTACACCGTCGACCCCCTCTGGCGATGGGTTCTCTGTCGTCGGTGAGGCCGTAGGCCTCCTGATCCCTGGCGAGGCCCTGTGGGCCTCTCCTCCTCTTCCTTTCTCCTCCTCCCCCTGGACTCCCTCCGCTCTGGAGGAGTCTCCCTAGCGTCCACGACCAGCTGTTGTCGTCGTTCGCTGCCGTCGACCGTCACCGTTGAACCCACTGAGTGGGCAAAGCACAACGACCGCGCCCCGACTGGACTGACACCTCTGCAAGCCTCCCCGTGGTCCACCGAGAGTTCCTTGATCGCCGCTCGAACGCTTCCGCCGCTGCAACGCCATCCCCACCCTCACCTGCAATCGTCGTCGGAGGCTAAGATGGGTGGCGCACCTCAGGCCACCACAGTCGTGCTCGATGCTCCGAAAATCTTTGTCGTGCCTCCTTCAAGGTCACTGGATCCTCCTTTCGCTGCTTGGACGCCCGCAGGACCGTCGCCCGCGAAGCACGCCATCGTTGGAGAAGAATGGTCGGGGGTGACGTCGACCCGCCGTTCCAGCCGTTGAGGATCTCCTCCCCGTCACCTCCTCAAGCTCCTCAGCCCCTCAGGTCGTCGATCATCCGTCGGGAAAAGCTCAGATGAGCCTCCCAGGTCGTTGCCGCCGACGCTCTTCGAACCCTCGACGGTAACTGTTAGATTTTTAGGTTTTTTTTAAAAGACCTGTAGTTTTAAGTTTTTTTGCACTTGAGTCCTCCTTTCATTACTTTCGAGTCCTTTTATTTATGTTTAAGTCTCTATCATTTTAAATAACCTTTTGTCTCTTTTATTATTCTTGTAAATATTATATTTTTTACCCTAATTCATTTTAATTTCATTTTTAGTCTTGTAAATGTTTGTTTCTTCACATTTAGACCCCTACATTCATGTTTTCTTTGCAATTAAGTCCTAGGAATTTATTTTTTTACCCCTGAATTCTTCTTTTATAAAATTGCATTGTAAATATTGCATATTTTATCCTATTCAATTTTTAATCCCATTTTTAGTTCTATTCATGTATGTTTTATCACACTTAAGCCCCTAATTTCATATTTTCTTCACAACTAAGTCCTGATATTTTGCACTGAACCCCCAGAACTTTTAAAAATGAGTTTTTCTTTGTAAAATTTACATTCGGACTAGGGCTGTAAATGGGTCGGGTAAAACCCATTAACCTGAGTCAACCCGACCCGTTAAGAATGGATTAGGGTAGAACTTTTGTATACCCGTTGACCCGTTAACCCATCACCCGTTAACCCATAAATTTAGTGGGTCAGGGTCAAGGTAGCATACTACGGGTACCCGTTAATCCATTAACTCGGGGGTAATTAAGTAAATTTACCTAAACCCTAACATTTTAACATAAAATATAATTATATATAAACATTTTAAGTTTTTAACCTAACATTTACCCGCAGACTGCACTCCCGCACTCCCGCAGCCCGCAGCGACGCAGCCAACACCCCCGTGGCCCCGTCCCGGCGTTCGGCGTCCCCCGATCCTCTCCTCGCGACGGCACCGGGAAGCAGCGGCGCAGCCAACACCCCCGTGGCCCCCTCCCGGCGTCGGGCGTCCCCCGATCCTCTCCTCGCGACGGCACCGGTGATGTTGATGTGCATTTTTGTTTGCGTACTGAGATGGACATTTTTTATTTTTTATGCCTTTCGTAAACTTGAAAAAACTTGGTTTCCCTTACATATTTCAAAGTAATTTGCGTATTTGAAGCAACTGTTCTGTGAGGTACTGAGATGGACTGAGGGAAGATTTTGTTATATTAGCATTGTAACAAATAAAATAAAATATGGAATCATTCACTTTGAGCATGATGGTAGTGATTGTTTAATAATGTTTATAACAGAGTTTCTCGTGGGAAAGGAGATAGGCAACCATATTCTTTATTTTTTCTTATGATCCAACATTCACCCAGATCCATCACCACAATTGGATGACGACAGTCCCACTTTTTTTTTCTTATGATACAACATTCACGGATCCCTTTTGCTTATTAATTTTGGTTTTATTGGTGGGAAAAAGGGCAAAACAGTAGTTTTGCAGATATGTCCTTCTCTGTTGATCAATTTATTTTTACAGTAGTTTTACAGCTCATCTGGCCAGTTATTTACTGTATCCTTTATTTGTTTGCTCTATGAAGGTTGATTCTAGTGAGGACTTATTGATAATCCTACCGATTCATTTATTATCTAATTGGTTTGAACTTTTTCTGTTAATCTCTTTTCCTTTCCAACTACACGACCAACTCCCAAATTTTTTTTCTTGGATGGTTATCAGTAAATGGTTTGGTAGTGTCCACTTCAATGTTAAATGCATGCTGCTTGGATTTATTAATTTCCTTTTTTCTACCATGGTTAATGATTTTCAATGTGTTTCCCTTATTTCATATTTCTGTTAACTTGAAATTATTATTCTATTTCCTGTCGATCAAGCTGTTAACAAATAATCTCAGGTTTATATTGGATACAGTGCGGACTTCATCTGTGTTAGAAGTTCAGGTGTGATCCCCTTTACCTTTATATTGTGGAATTTAATTGTACCATCTCATTTTCACA